>JASVER010000064.1:646524-719864 GCA_030449065.1 Oceanodroma leucorhoa
AGTTCACAAGATCTTCCTTGAAAGAATATCTTGTCCTCACACTTGTGAGGAGCCTTCTCTAGAGACTGCAGATTGCTGCCTCTTTTCCAATTCCTCTCTCAATTCCCTGGTTTCTAGCAMYGGATCCCAGCTGCTTGGCTTCCTTACCTTACAGTTGCTGACTGTCGGCCCYCTTATCCCAGCATCRGAGCAGCCAGGCAGCAATCTGCTCACCTGGCTGGTGGCTGTAACCTTTTTGCATGTCTCAAAATTCTGATGAGGTCAGGGACCGGGTAGTTTCCGCTTTSTGTCTGAATTCTTTCACTCCTTCCTCCAATTTCTTTGTCAAAGGACCAGCTTCTTGATCAAACCTTTCCTCTTCTTMCTCCTCCCTCACTAGTAGATGCTATGGACCTGTTGTTTTCCTTGTCCACTGTTTCTTTTCCACTACCGGGGCAATTACTGTAGTTGTTGTTGTTTGGGTCCCTGCCTCAACCATAGTCCTCGGAGAGTACTGAACTGTGGCTCAATAGGCACAGGCCAGGCCACAGTGCAGTGCTAGAAGCTGCTGGTTTTCATTGCGGTAGGCAAGGCACCCTTCTRTCAGGTGGCRCGTCAGCTTGCCAGGGTTGCTTGCCTGTTCAGGTGTAAAGTCCCAGGTTATGGGAGGTGATAACCACCCTAGGAACCTGCCCAAATCCTTCCACATACCCTGCCACCCAGGGCACATTTCAGTACYGCCTSACCCAAAAGTTGTCTTYTYCTACACCAGGATGACACCAGATTCCACAAACCCCATAAYAGCTAACAGTGTTAATTARTATTAAACAGCTCACATAAGGGTGAACAAGGACCTCGGGAACCTGCATAATAAAACCATCCACATCAATCCCCAGTAGGAAGAGGGAGATGTATTCCCTCATCCTCTCCACAAGATAGCTCCCCCAGCACAGCAATGCCATCAATGCCAGGGCAAAGCACGTAACCGTTGCTTGTACTAGCACGTTCCCAAGTTCCCTCACCCTCCCCACAAAATAGCTCTGCCAGCACAGTAAGGCCACCAATGCCAAGGCAAAGCACATATAGCCATTTTTTGTACTAGCACGTTCCCAAGCTCAGCAAAATAAAGAGATAAGCAGTGCAGCCATAACCCGCACAGGAGCTTGCCACTTAATAACTACTATAGCTATAGCACGCTTAATACAAAACTGCCATTGTTTCATACCCCACGTTGGGCACCAAAAAGGAGTGTGGTGGGTTGACCTTGGCTGGAYGCCAGGTGCCCACCAGACCACTCTATCACTCCCCTCCTCAGCAGGATCAGGGGAAAGAAAATAAGATGGAAAAAAACTTGTGGGTCAAGATAAAGGCAGTTTAATAAAGCAAAAGCAAAGGCCATGCATGGAAGAAAAGGAAAAGAAAAGATTTATTCTCTACTTCCCATCAGCAGGCAATGTCCAGCCACTTCCTGAGAAGTAGGGCTTCAGTACACATAGCTGCTGCTTCAGAAGACAAACGTCATAATAACGGATGCCCCCCCTCCTCCTCCTTTCTCTTAGCTTTTATTGCTGAGCAGACATCATATGGTATGAAATATCCCTTTGGTCAGTTTGGGTCAGCTGTCCTGGCTATGTCCCCTCCCAAGATCTTGCCCATCACCCAGGGKAGGGGGSAATGTTGGAGAGGCAGCCTTCATGCTGTGCGAGCACTGCTCAGCAGTAGCCAAAACACTGGTGTGTTATCAACACCTTTCTAGCTACCAATACAAAGCACAGCACTAGGAGGGCKCCTATGGGGAAAATTAACTCCATTTCAGCCAGACCCAATACAATGTCACATATACCAGTACACTGTGGGACGCTTGTACCATGGAGAAACCCTTATGGCAGCTTGGTCAACAGTGTACACTAGTTTCCAGGAGCCCTGAGTTTTGTCTTCAATAGTGGGGAACCCAAGAAAACCCAATCATTTAAGAGGGATCAACTTGGAAGAGCAAGTCAAAGATAAAAAAGACATTCTACTAATGCCTGAAATCAAGGCATTTCCTAGGTGTTGACAGCAAGGGGGAGGAAAGAGGTGTATTTGGCTCCCAGCAGCTGGAAAAGATACCTGAATATTGTCTCCTTCCGCCTCTGCAAGGAGAAGTGCTGCAGGTTCACTGAGTTTTCTGGTCACAGCTTTACTTAGGATCTGCATGAAGAGTACAGGGGGTCTACCACGAGCAACAGAGCAGCAGCCAGACRGTTCCTTAGGGTGATGGGCTGAGGTGCGTTTTCCAGAGGGGCCATGCAATGGTCACACCTCTCTGGGATGCAGCTGTTCCTTCTGGGGACTGGCGACACAGTGTCCTCTCCTCTTGAGATCTCTCTCCCTAGCTTGGTATGTGCACCTGCAGATCAGCCACAGGTCCCATCTGTTCCTCCTAACTCCTTGGGCTGGACAGGTTATGTGGGTCACACATACTTGTGCTGAGAGGGAAACCATAAGAACAATTGCCCTTCTGGTCCATACCACACTGTGGACTTCGGAGATGCCACACATTTTTAAAGGAGGCTGTAAAACAAAGTCCTAGCAAACAGGGATATATGGTGGAGCTGTGTGTGTCAGTAAATACCCATGTTGTGTATTATATTCAGATCCTTTCACCATCACAGCCTGTGTAGTTCTTACTCTCCTTGACATTGGCATTATGGTGCAGTCATTACAGGGCTCTTGCCTGACAGTTGCTACATTTTGGGAGCAAGTTACTTGATTTCTCAATTTGGGAAGTCTTTTGGGATTTGGTGGCTGAATGGCTATTGTTCACTTCAGGTCTGAAAAGGACATCAGCAAATATGCCCACAGTGCTGGCCTGGGAGATTTACTTGGACATATGGTGCTACACCACAAAAAGTTTGGGAAGCCACAAAACACAAAGTGACTCATCCTGCTTCATAAATGACTTTCAGCATCCTCAAAGGTCCCTGTTGCTTGTCTTCATTTCTGGAAGGGCTGAGGTTGTTTACATCAGGGTAAAATCCTAAAGAAGGTCACAAGGAAGATGAGGCATTTGAGTTTTTCCACAAGGTGAACCTCTGCAGCCAGCCCTATTCTCATGCCTCCTGAGCCTCACAGTAACATGGAGGTGCCTTGACATCCCAGTCATTCTTTTTTAGAAGGGCTGAGAGTCATTAGTTATCATCGGGGGRAAAAAAAATACTTTCCGTGTAGTCTGCTGAAGCTTCTAGCCCTTTACCAACCCCGTGCACTGTATCACGTCTCTGCAGGGCAACCTGGTCTGGGGTCTGCACCAGCCCTTGCTTGTGGCACCATGCTAACGCCCCGCAACTCAGCACAGCTCCAGCCACTGTTGGTTGGGTGCTGAGGGAGGGGGAGGCAAGAGAAGTAGAGATGACTTGTTCTTCCAGCCCAGGACCAGCTCATTAGCAAAGGACACTTTGCTTTTTAATGCCTTAAAGCTCAGGCCACAAGAAAGGTCACAGATGCCTGGCAGAAACTCCCTCCTGAGCCTACCCTTCAGCCAAAGCACATGAATAGCTTGAGGACATGAGAGGTCACATACATAGTAATCAAATAAGCATTGCATATAGGAGCCCTGGGGGAGGAAAGCTAGGGTATGCTGGGGACTCTGCTGCTGTGAGAGGACAGGGTGTGCAGAGGAGAGAGGCGGAGGGAGTGGGGAAGCAGATGGGGAGGAGGGCAATGATTTGACAGGAATTATGCAACGCATCTCTTGCTGTGGAGCACTGCCTTTGACCCGGCTCCTCTCAGAAACTTGGTTCAATTTGCACGTTCACTTTGAAAGGGCATTTTCATTAAAGCTGTTCTATGGCTGAGATGCTGGGATCAGGCGGCTGAATACACTCTAAAGTCCCACTCTGGACTTCTGCAGCAGACAGCAATGTAGTACCACCCAACAAGATGTCAAGAAACAGCTAGATGGCTATTTAATTATTTATATCTCTTGCTTTATTATTAAAACTTGGTCTTCCACTCTTTTTCTTAAGATCTCAGAGCATGTTYGTAATATGACGGTTTTACTCAGCTTTTTTTTATGTCTGCATGTCTTATTCCTTTTGAAGGTGGTGGCTGGGTGACCAGCAAGAAGGGGCTGGGTGCCATGGGCTGGCTGCTGCAAGCACAGGATAGATGGGGCCCCTGGAAAGTGGCAGCTGCCCAATCCCTGGGAGAATGGGGCAGAGACATTTCCAGAGTATACACAGTGGAAAGAAAGTGGGGGAAGAAACTAGAATGTGAGCATCCATCAGAGCATGTGTTTGTGGCACAGCAGGGCATCCTGTGTTTAGGCATGGGGCAGCACATTGGGTTGGTGGCAGCACCAAAAAAAAAGATTGCTCTGCAGGTTGTTKGTCCTTCTTTTCCAGGATGTTATGCAAAACAAGTGCTGCTGGGAACACTTCCCCGTGCCATCACCAACCTTCCTCATGTGGGCAGCCAACCTGCCAGGTCAGTGGAGGGGCAACTGTTGACATCAGAAATTAATACTAGAGTCAGGAGGAGAGGTGAAATGTGCATCATGCTTCTGATTATGCTTTGTCTCCTTYGGACCACCTTTCCCGACAACAAACYTCTTACCTTTAGGAACCACTCCGGGATCACTTTGTCCTGGAAGTCTGTGCTGGAAGGGATCCCTGGAGGTCATAGCAGGTCTGTTACCAACACTAGATTTGGTCGCTGATTCTGCGCCTAGTTAAGCCTGGGACAATTCAGCTGTCGAAGGACAGTTCCCCCACTTCTCTAGTGATGTCGTGGTTTAACACCAGCCGGCAACTAAGCMCCACACAGCCGCTCGCTCACTCCCCCCCGGTGGGATGGGGGAGAGAATCGGAAGAGTAAAAGTGAGAAAACTTGTGGRTTGAGATAAAGACAGTTTAATAGATAAAGCAAAAGCCATACACGCAAGCAAAGCAAAWCAAGGAATTCATTCACTACTTCCCATGGGCAGGCAGGTGTTCAGCCATCTGCAGGAAAGCAGGRCTCCAYCACGCCTAACAGTTACTTGGGAAGACAAATGCCATCATTCTGAACATCCCCCCTTCCTTCTTCTTCCCCCAGCTTTATATGCTGAGCATGATGTTGTAYGGTATGGAATATCCCTTTGGTCAGTTAGGGTCAGCTGTCCCAGCTGTGTCCCCTCCTAACTTCTTGTGCACCCCCAGCCTACTTGCTGGTGGGGTGGTGTGAGAATCAGTGAAGGCCTTGACTCTGTGTAAGCACTGCTCAGCAATAACAAAAACATCCCTGTGTTATCAACACTGTTTCCAGCATAAATCCAAAACATAGCTCCATACTAGCTACTATGAAGAAAACTAACTCTATCCCAGCCAAAACCAGCACAGATGACCTGTCCCAGGACTTCACCACCATCCTAGGGAACAATTTTTTCCTGRTGTCCAACCTGAACCTCCTAAGTTGCGATATGTGGCCATTATCCCTTGCTCTGTTGTCAAAGAAATTGGCTGCACCATCTTTATAACTCCTTTTCAACTTTGGTGTCAGATGTGTCCCCCTGCTGCCCTTAGCCTCCTGGTCTTTGTCAGACGAAACCATCTCAGCTACCTCAGTCTTTCCTYATAGGTCRTGTGTCCTTGTCCCTATCTATGAGGGCAGGACCTCTATGGGTAAATTGAAAAGTTCAACTAGACCCCTCCAAGGCCACTATAACCACCTATGCAACACTAACGGAGCTCTTCGTAGCAAGCCCCAGAGTACTTTGGTGTCTCTCTATCTCAGCATTGCTTCAGGCAGAGRCATGGAAATGTGTTAGTGCTGTTGCAAGAGAGTTTTTCCCTTCTCTGGACTCTCTTTTTCTTTGACCCACAACTGCGTGCTTTCATCTGGACCACACAGCATCCCAACCACTGCAGCATGAGTAATCCCCTCCTGCCTTTTTTTCCTCTGTGGATTATCACAATAGACCTCGCTGAGTTTTGCCTCCATCTAATCACATCCCTGCTGGCTAAGACGAGGTGAAAGCCTGTTTGCTCATGTCAGCAATCATCAGCAACCATCCCTCCCTCTGAAGGTGCAAGGTTACTTTAGGCATCTACAGAGGATGCAACCACATAGAGCTGGGCACACTCAGCAGCACTGGGAGCCCTTCAGAGGGTTGCTAGACACCCTCTATAATCTGGCTTCCCTATACTGTAGCGATAAATCCTCTATCCACACTAAGTGTGCCCAGGATATGTCTCTTTCCTATGTTTCTCAGATCCCAGCGGCTGCAGCATCCCTTGCTGTGACTTCCCTGGTGCGGCAGCTACAGCCACCCCCCTCCGCCTGCTCCTCGCACATCCTCCTCCTGCTTACACCTGCCCTCAGGCCACCGCAGCAGTTCTAGCAGCAGCCACCAGGCTGCTGTATTTCCCTGGAAATACAAGAAAAGGTCTACACATGTAACAGCCTGCTTGGTTTCTAGGAGGCAGGGCACCGGTGAATATTTGGGAAGCCAAATATTCCCCTCTGCCCAGTGCGCTGAGCCGCGCTTCACTGCCTGAGCATGCACCGACTCTAGGCAGAGCCTCAACAGAAATTGCCTMCCAGCAGACAGACCCTTTCTGCCATTATCTTCCCCTTCCCGGCTGCTCAAGGGCTTATTTCTCAGTTGATCTGTTCTTTGGGCTCCAGAAGAGGACTTAATGCCTATTCTGGCTACAGAAAAGCTTTATTTAGCACCATATCATAGTCATTATTATTAAGAAGACAGTATCTCCCAATATGCTGCCAGAAGATGCACACGGTTCCTCTGACTCATGCCATGTTGTTGTGCCATCAATAGCTTTTCACCTAAGATTTCACCTTGRGAAGCCCTGATGGGCCAGACCCTAGCAGTGCTGCATCTCAGTACACTTGATCTAAATTCAACACGTATCAAGCAGCACTGTATATATGAGAAACCTCTAGAGAATTTTCTTGAGCAATAATAATGCTTTTAATAAGAAACAAACATTAAGCAACTTTGTGATTAAACTTTTATATGTTAAGCATTTAAAAAAACCAACAGCTCGAGTAAGCAGCATGTGTGAATGTTGCTCAGAGATAAGCCAAGAATCTGCTATGAATACATATCAAAGAGTCTTCATGGTAGAGCTCCGTCATAAAATTTTGTTTGTGAGGTTTTTTGACAAACTAGCCATAGGAAGGCAAAAAAATGCCAGAAAAATTATTATGAGCATGCACTCCAGCTTCCTCGGCTGAGTATRTCCATTTGAGAGGGATTGTGTGATATCCTTCTCGGAGAAGGGCATTGTCTGGGAAGTTTGATGGTAAACAGGCACAGTACGTGTGACATTTGGGGGCATGGAGATTGATGTAGCTGCTGTTTGTAGCAATTTCATCTTTCCTTGAGAATGCCATGATTCAAGTAATCTTGCTACGAAAACTACAAGCTCAAGCTCTGGCAGAACAACCTGCAGTGTTCTGCATATGGGTAATAGGGCTGGGACTTCCTTTCTAAGGGCATCTTCATCGAGATTTGGCTCTCTGAAAGTTCTTCAGAAGACTGCTGTGTTAATTTCCAAGATCATCATGGTAGTTGCATTGGCCCGGGGAGCTGGGAAGTACTGTGTGTACTCTGCACCTCACTGAGGGTCGCGCTGGTAATAATGCCTTTAAGAGTAAACACACGGAAATTTGGTAAAGCTGATCCACTTCCAAGAAAATGGCAAATTCTTCCCAAATCTGTGTCCCAGCACTTGCCCAGGCCAGCAGCCTCTGGCTCCTTGGGGTATGTGGTTCTGCAGGGGAAGGGCAATGGGCTCAGTGGGGCACCCGGCACCAGGGCGAGCTGGAGATCATGGCTCTCCCCAAGCATCGCAGCACCAGATCCCAGGGCTGAAGCACTCCTTGCCCCCGGCGTCCACCCAGAAACTGGTCCTTGTTTTATTCCYCAGCTCTGACTCTGTCCTGCTTACCACTGCCTATGCATATGGTTTCTAGCAGGTTTAATTTTTGTTCCCCTGATGTTTACACCTAAACTAGGACAGTTGTTTTATCCCTGAGTTGGCTGGTTGCTCTCTATGTAGGTTAATAAAGTTTTCCTTCATTATTTAGACAARRTWWTGTTTGTTTGTTTGTTTGCACTTCTCCAAGAAATTTAACATTGTAAAATGCTACCAGGAGCAAAGAAAAGAATAATTTTGTAAATTTTAGGTTTCTTAGGGGAAAAAAAAACAAAACAAAAACAACACAGGAAAATTATGTTCCCAAGTAAAACATCACCTAAGGCAGAATTAAGTCCTCAGTGAGCCCTCGGTCACTCAGAACAGCAGAAGTAAGGTTTGACGTCATTTCAAAATATTATCTGACATTTGAAAGTCAGAAAATCTGAACACTTCAGTCACTACCTTTTGTTTAAATGTGCACTGTGAGTCACAYGATAAACGCCTGCATACTAGCCTGAACACTGCAAAACCCTTTTACTAAGGCTGGGGGATAAAAAGCAGTATGTAACACTTAATAATCATAAGTGATATTACTATTATTACTAATACTTCACTACCAAATAGGAAGAAAACACCTGAGGTTAACAACGATGAATAATTATTAAGAGTTTGGCTAAAGCTAAGGACGGCTAAAGCTAAGAACAGCTAAAGATGGTTATGAGATAGCAATACCTACCAGGCTAACAAAAAACCAARAAAGATTAAGAAATGTATCAGGACCAAAAGTAGGTCTGGCAATCAACCAAATCCTTCAGACAGCAGTGATGAAATCAGCAATGATGGAGTAAAACAAGCAAAAGTATTAAATGAGTGCTGTGTTTGGAGAGATGATGGAAGAGGCTGCCACGTTGCATAGAGTCTGAGCTGCTCTGTCCCACAGCAGCTAAGGATGATGTTAAACAGCAGCAGATAAAGGTAATACATTTAATCCTGGAGGCCCAGGTCACCTGCACCATGAGCTTATAAGACCTGACTAAGGCAGCCTTCGCAGAGCTGATGTTAACTTTAATGAGCTGATGTTAATTTTAATGAACTCTTGGCATACTGGGGGTGCTCCAGGGGATGGAATTCTCCAGCAGTATTGGTGAAAGCYGGATGGGATGACTCAGGGAGGATGGGGGATGACATGGCCCTGRCTGCAAGCGAAATAATGGGATTCTTGTTACATGCTCATCAATAGCAAAGWAATAAAATAAGACTCCCCCTAGTTTAGCTTGCAGCAACGTTAATTCATGCTATTTTAGATTGCACAGCTTGAAGGAGCTGCGTAGGCACCCAGGATCAAACTCTGCTCCTCTTTGCTGGCGATGAGGTAGASGATGGGGAAATCCAGGATGGCTGCACCGGTCTCATTCTCCCTGCCTGCACCGGGATACAGACTTTGGGCCCCACAGGCAGCCTCAGACTTTCTCTTAATCCCCTGCCCTCAGATTATTAATATTCATGATCAAAATCATAGCTTTCCTTCTCAGGAAATGGAAAGCTCAAAGAAAAATTATTAATGTATCCATTTTCCTGCAAATATTTCAGAACCTGATTTCCCAGAAGTTTAGCCAAGGTACATCCTCTGCCACACAGCTTTCAGCACTGAAGAAACTACCAGCTCGTGAAATGCAGCTTCTGCCTGGAAGGGTGAGATCTCCACTGGTGTCATTTCACCTTCCCAGTGCCCCTCTATTGCCACCTGGCAGACTGTTACGGCAGGGGATGCAGAATGGGGAAAATCTCCTGGAAAGCCATGAAGTCTAGGTGCCAGGGTCAAGTGTGGCATGCCAGAGCTCAGGAGCAGAGGCTGAAGTCTTGGCAGTGGTTGCTCTGCAGAAAGGGTGATGGGCACAAGTGGAATAGCCTGTGTGGACGGTCAGGTCAGCAGAGGTGGGAGCTGCACTAGGTAATGGCCTCCTCACGTGTGATAGATAAAGTGCTTCAAATAGATCCACAGACAGGAGAGGAACCGTTAAAAGTGGTGGCTCATTTCTCCAGACAAAATATTGTGGTCCAGACAGGTTGTTAGTCCCAAGCCAGATTGAGTCATTAGAACACAGAGATGGAGTCCTTCCACCAGGAAGGRCATTTACTGAAGGGTTGCTTCCTTCACAGCTCACTTGATCCCAATGTCCAGAGTGTGGAAATTGGCCATACTGACTTAAATCAGTAGGGGTGACTCTCGACCCAGGSAGGGGATCAGCACAAGGGCAGAGGCTTTAAATTACCCCAAAGTGGCCGCTGGGATTTGTGCCAGCCCCTCACACAGGAATGAGTTTCCACATCAGGCAATCTGGAAAGGGTTTTGTTCCCACCACAAATTCTTGCACTGACAGGGGATGCAACTTGACGTGGAACAAAGATCCACTCAACCTGTCTTGCCTGCAGTTCCTAGGGATGATTCCTAAGGAAATTTTCCCACAGTCTAATAGGATCTTCAGAGGAAAAATGTCCAAGTCACCTGACTGGCTGCATAGCTTCGAGGAATTTATCCCATAACAACTAAACCAGAGGAACCATTGGCACATGCACTTTGAGTCCGCAACATATGTGTGACAACTCAGCTTAATTTAGCCCTGAGTTTAAGAACTTTATCATTTTGCACTCATCACCAGCTACCAGCACARACGCTGATAACTTTTGGCTCAGAAAATACACGATAATCTATTGTGTGTAAATGGATCAGGATTGCAAGTATGAAATGCTGTTTTCAAAAGTGCTTCTTCAGAAACAGTTGAGTTGAACYACTCTAGGAACAATATTGTTTCTCTGAGACTTACTGCAAACAAATGGGCTTGAATGTTCGCATGTGGAGCTGTGTGGAGATGTGTGGGTTARGAGCAGAACCATTATTACCTTTATATGCTGCTGCTAAACTTCCCAACTGGACATAATTTTTTGAGAAAGGAATCTTTGACCCTGRTCATCTGCTCATACTCACTTGGGAGGAGACATGGTAAGAGCTATTTTAAGACGGTGCAGAAATATCAGTAGGACAACACAAATCACAAGGCAAGATGCTTGGGGGAAAGCTCCCAGGAGGTGAAGCAGTTCCAGGGTACTTCTCTAGCTCCCTGAATTCCTCCCATCTTGTCATAAAGCTATGTGTAAATAATAGCTGCAGTCAAATGCAACACAAAGTTATTTCCACAAATTCCAGGGAAAATACTGTGCTCTAAGCTGGCTGTTATGTAGAAATCATAACTCCTGAAGTCTCTGGCACTGAGAGGGTTATTTTATGTACACCATTAAAAGTCACAGGTCCTCTGGGGCTCAAGGAAGTTTCTTGGGTTATTTTCAGATTGCCCTGCACAAGACTGGTAGGCTGAGATTTGATACTCCTTTGATTACCAGCATTGCAATTTAAGATGTAACTTTTCCATAAGAATGCTTTTTGGTCAAAAGGGTTCTAATAGACATAAAAGGAAGCATCAGAGAAAGTAATAACATTCTTGGTGGAGAGCAAGAAGTTGGTGCCTTGCTGGGAAAACAGCAGGGATGTCAACTCCAACAAGGATATCAATGACATTGAAAGGGAATGAACAGGGACAGAAGATGGGCAGTGTGAGCCCCTTTGGTGAGCAAGAGCAAGACATGAGTGAGACGAAATGAGTCACTTTAATGCTGAATAATTATTTAGTTCTATCACTGTGAATGAAGGGAAACCTCTTTTGTTAAATTACTGTCATGTCAAGCATCAATTTGTTCTAAGTGAAAGTYACCCAGAGCAAGAATGATACCAAGCAATTTGGGAATCCACTGCATGCTACCATAAACAAATAGCAAATAGGCAAACTAAACCACTCATGGATGCTGCTTTCTCMCACCCTTCATCTGCCCTGTCTATGAGATAGTGTCTCACTCTCCTTTTGTTTCCCACGGCTCCAAGCATGGCATARCCAACATGCAATTACAGCACTCCCATCTCCACTCTGCCAGCCTTCAATATCCTCTGGTTTCATCTTGGGACAAGTACAGACACGCTTTCACAGGTGRGTGAAGATTGCTGTAAAAACCCCAGACCTCCTTGCTGTCTGCTTGAGAGTTATTCACAAACAGGGGGAAGGGCTGGATGAAGCCAACATGTTCTTCCTGACAAATAATTTGGCCAACTCCAATTAGTAACTATGAAAAAGCTGTAGAGAAGTGGTATACTTATTTGCACAGGAGCTTGAATATTCTTTGCCTTGTTAAGACTCAATGTAACCACTTTTATATCTGAAATGAGAGATTATGAGGGTAATCATCATCTGCTTCTCAATGTTTGCCACTAAAGTTTTATGAGTATTTTGGTGAGAATTGCTAATGGTGTTTATAAGTAACGTTCCATGACATACAGAGAAGGCTTCAGTGTGACCATGATGCTAGAAGTCACAAAGACTGAAAGGTGATTGCAACTTCTATAACTTTTTATTTATTTGAAAAAGTATTTTCTTACACATTCTTGATTGCAACTGTGCATTTTTATCATAGCTGAATATGCTGACATGTCCCTCACAAGGATTTGTGTGACAATGGCTAATATTTTGTGCATTTCTTCCTGTTGCTAGTGAGATTGCTTGCACAACTTTTGCCCCTGAAGAGTCTTCACTTATGGGTACAGCCTTTYCTCTGGAGAAGGGGTTTTCACAAACATAAGATAAAAAAATCCATCAAGCCAGGATCTATGCTTACAGGAAGCATCACAAAATTGAAGATGGGAGCTAGTGATTGGCTCTTTTCTGATACAAAAGATTGACTGGGTATGTGGGAGGCCACAAGGTGATTGCCCAACTTTCCTCATGCTGTTGGCAGGTTGAGGCAAAAAGAAAGGATGAGCAATTTGTTCCTATCATGGAGGCAAGTGGTGGAGAGAAAAGGGTTTTTTTTTTTGCTTTGGTATAAGCACATGGATTTTTGCCAGTCACTTAAGTGAATACCTCAGTTTCAAAATTAACTCCCACTGGAGGTGAGGTCCCATTTGGATTACCTCTCCTCTGGGAAAGACAGCTTTTTCAGCACCTGTGCTTTCCTRTGGTCTCTTTTGGAGAGACCACCTGTGAAGGCATGTCTGTACTTGTCCCAGGATGAAACCATTGGCTATTGCATGCTTGAAGCCATGGGAAACAAAAGGAGAGTGAGACACTATGCCCTGGCAGGGTGCTGGAGGCAGGCACTGCAGCCCCCTGCCTTGCCAGGGGACAAGTGGAGGAGGTGGCATGGCTCCCTTACACTTTGAGCTTCTTCCTGAGTGGGAAACAGGAAGACCTGGACCATTTCTTGTTGTCTGACATCTTTCCTGTGGACCAGCCCTCTCCATGAGGCATCTTTCAAGGATATTTTCCTAGTAATCTTTCAGCACAGCAATGTCACACAAAATGTCTCAGGGACTGACCTAAGATAGSAGGTTCCCAGCACTGGATAGGAGGTCAAGCCCTTGCTTTGGGTGCAATTCCAATTCCTGCTGTACCACTGCTCTCCGRCTCTGTTGGAGCTACTGCACCAGGCTTCTTCCCTGTGCCCTGAGCTGAGGGAGGTGAGGGGTGAGTGAGAYTACCCCACTCATTCCCTTCCAACACTCTTCCTCAAGCCTTTCCTCGTTTGCTGTTGCCTGAGGCTGCTTGGGAGCATAGCGGTCCCCACCCTATCGCACGATGCAGCCTTAACACTGATCACGGCTTTCTGCGGCAGGTTGAGTGCAGACCTCCTGCTCTGCTCCCGTACGCAGCACCTTGGTGAGATGCCRTTATGCCTGGAGCTGCACGGGCTGGATGAAGAGCCCTTCCCACAGGACGTCTGCCAAATTCAACTGGAAGCCAGCGGTTGAGCCCTAACTCCAGCCTCAGCAGAAGCACAGGGACTTTCAGGCAGGGTGTGTGCAGGTGGCTGTGACATTAGAGCATAGGCTGGAGAGCACCACAGTGGGAGGTTGTCCCTGGAAAAGTCACCTGATTGCTGGCTGCTCAGCCCTGCAAAGCCTCCCCAGTCAGCCGAGCCACATTAGACTGCAGCTGGACTCTGTACAGGAGCAAGGTGCTGTCTCACTGAAGGAGAAAGCCAAGAACAAATCAAATTATGAGCGCTGGAATGCACTTAATCTTTGGCCCACGACCTCCCTGTGATTTCTGATGAACGGACAGAGTGTGCCATAATTCCCTGAGCGTGTGCAAGCCAGGATGTGCAGCGAATAACTGCCGAGYTCACAACTTCACGGGCAGCATTTCCACTGCTTTCAACTCTTCAAAGCAATCGGCTGCAAAGCACATTAAAAACTTTTTCCTTTCATTCAGCCATGTCATAGCCAGGAAGCAGTGAGCAGTGGGGACAGCTCTGGTATACCAGGAAGAACGGGAGAGCAGGTACTCTGGCTGAAGCATAAAAGGCATTCACAGTTGAGTTGGATTCAWGCATAAGCACAGGGACAGCTTATGACTCCCATGTCACTCAAATCTTGAGGAAAAAGTGAGGGCTGGGCAGAAAAGCTGGAAAAGATACAAAACCAGAAGCTAAAACACAGTAAATCTGAGAATATGGACACAAGGGCAAATTAGTTCAGGTGAGGTAGGTTATGAACCTTGCAAAGCTTTAGCAGGACTCTGGTTTCAACCCCAAAGTGCAAAGCTGCCATGCAACAACCCATGGATAATGTGATGCTCTTTCAATGGAAGCAATACATTTTTGACAAGCTAAGTGTGTTTGTGTAGGTGGTTAGCATACAGTAGTTGGAGTCTTCCTGCCAGCTCTTCCCTTTGGGTGATAAACTACCACTTTTAGCACTCACCTACCATTCTTCTACTTTGGGTGGCAATCTACTGAATTTTGGACACGTAATACGCCCTTGGTTTACACATCCAGCTGGAAGAGTTGGTAGGTGCTGACATGCTGTGAACTCATACTTCAGCTCGTGGCATCTGGTGGTGACATACTCACAAATAATGTAGGCAGTGGGGGAAATAAGCACCAGAAGTCTTGGTCAGATGGAGGTGCTCAAGCCAGCTCCAATTGAGCAGAGCCTTCTGAGTGAGCAGGTCTGTGAGATATCAGCACAAGTTAGAATTAGTTGAGTGGGATGCTCCAGTTTTGGCTCAGCAGGGCACTGACATGACTGTACAGCTTCCAGTTCTGGGTTTGCTGCAGCGTGCCCCAGACTTTCTGAGATTTAGCCCTTTTTCTTGAGGCATTTGGCTGTTTATCTGGTCTGTAGAGGCACTGCAGGTCTGTAGATCTTGGCAGAGAACCTATGGAGAAAATTGTTTTGGGGGCATATGCAGCACTACCCAAAGCACTGCTTACCTGTAGGTAAGTGATTCTCTGTCACAGGCTACTGTTGTAAGAGAGTGTCTTAGTCCTACACGGATCCAACACCAGCTCTGTTCAGTTATCGGATCAAGCCAGCATAAGAGTGGCCAGGTGGTGCCATTAGGGGTTGAGACAACACTGCTCATGAGGCAAAGGGAAAATGCTCTTTCTTGCAGCTTGGCTGGGAGCAGAACGAAGTGTACCCATGCATTCACCCTTAAAAGAGACAGGTTGGATTACCACTTCTGTAAAACCAAGAAACCCAGAGACAAACAAGAAAAGACTAGAGAAAGTGACACCTGGAAGGTCAGGATAGAGCCATGGGAGATGGAACTGCAAGGGCTGAGGGCTTACATTAGAGGAGAAAAGGGATAAGAATTGAAAGGCTGTTAGAGGGCTTTACAGCTCTGTTTTTTGCCGGTGATTAACACTCCCTCTGGCTGCCTGCAGCTACTCCTCAGTACAACATACATAGCCCACAGCAAAAGCTTGCAATTTGCCTCTTGCACAGAGCCATTAGCTCACCAGCTCAAAGGCTGGAGAGTCTGATATCCCTGGTGCCTCTCTCCTCCAAACCCACTTACTATAAATGGTCCTAAGGAACCATTCTCCCTGCAGATCTTGGGGCATGAGGATGGTTCCCCCTGCCTCCCGATGCTGAGATGACACTGGGCAAGTGCTAATGGAGAGGAGAGGCAGGGGAGGGAAACTGTTTCTGACAATGCAAAACAGGAGAATTCAGGGGCTACTGGCAAAGGAAAAATATAGAAATATTATTCTGGGCTCACCTCAAACCCTTTCATTCAAACAAAAAGAGAATCTTTTGTCTTTTCTATTTGGGGTCTTTAAAATAAAAGGGTTCACTAACAGGGAAAATTTTGGTCCATTTTAAACAACAAAGAACCTGTCATTTGGAAAGAAAGAAGTCTGAACGCTGTCACATGGGGAATATCAAAATGAAGCATTTTCTCATTTCCAAACCAAAACATTTCCTTCTAGAAAATGTGAAAATGAGGTGTTTTGACATGTTCAAAAAATTGTCTTTTACTACCTTCTTGGCTGAAAGCATTTGGCAAACTCAGTCAGCATCAATGTAGGAAAGTTTCAGTCCCTGGAACTTCCAGCTTGTAGATAACTGTGTTCATCACAGAACATGGCTCAGCTTCGGCAGCTTCGAAGCTCGCAGTGCCTGGAGCATCAGAGGGATGTCCATCTACTGAACCATCTAGCTCAGCTCCAACTTGGTAAACCCAGTTCTGCTCCTCATGCTGAAGTGTCTGTGAGTCTTCAGTTCATAACTGGGGAGGAGAAGTCGGACAGAGGTGTAAGTGCCCCCACTGACAGCAGAGATACTTTACACCGAGTCCTCAAGCATCAGCAGCTCGCTCTGCCCAGTGAGGAGGACAGACGGTCCTGCCCTCTACTTGGAACCAAGCCCGTGCCTTGCAGCTGACATCAGTCCACTTATTAGTAATACATTAAATCCCAATTGTTTCCTAATTCTTTTGAAATGGGATAACAGGGCAGTTAATTAGCACATAGCAAAACATGCAATTCTGATGAGGAGGCACTGGTTAACATACCAACTACCAAATGTCAAGATGCATTTTTAGCACTGAATGGAATTAATTTGCCAGTGTTCCCTTGTTAAATGTCAGGTCCTTATGACTTGTATACATTAAACAATTCAGGAATTGGAAAGCACTTGTGTAATCAAGTTAAGCGTGAGGCAGGCAGATTTCTTTCACCTAAACAAACCTGAAACTTTCCTTTTCCAATTAATATTTCATTTTATAACAACCRCCACATTAATTCTTAATTAAATGCTTATTTGAGACACTCTATTGATTAGTGTGAACTAATGAGGAACAATATGAATTGTTTATCCAGCTTCTAGTTATTTTCCTTCATAAAAGGAATGGTGTTTGGATGACTTCTTTCATGTCTTGCCGTGCCCTAAAATGACTTCCTTGCAAAAAAGTTTCATAGAAACAGGACCACCTTCAACCACAGGAGTATTCGCTGAGGCTCCAGTACATGGGGTGCAGACAGGACTGTATGCAGATCACATCTTTGGGGCTGAAAATGAAGGTAAGTCCCAACAGGTGATCCTGATTTCATGAGAGCGAGCCTTGCTTCAAGAAACCCTAAAAGGGTCAAAACCACTAACATGACCTCATATAAAAGGAAGAAGAATCAACACCGCTCACATTTCCAATGACATAAATTTAGTGACAGTGATGAATGACTGAGCTTCACAAGTCATGAGTATACGTGATCGTAAATGTGTAGGCAGATGACCAGGAGAAGCTGTTATGATCATCTTGTCTGATGTGCTTTGCTCTGGGCAACCACAGACTAGAGACTTCTTGAACTAAAGTTACATATACATCTTCCTACCTAACTCCAAGCAAAAAATCTCCAGCAGGAACTTGTCTATATGCCTTTTCAACCCATCAGACAGCAGCCAAAAGCAGAGATGATGATGCAAGCTAGCCCTCGCTTGGTGCTTGTGCTCTCCCACGCAGAGGCTGTGTCACACCTCTCGCCCCCCTCTGAGCCCCTCCCACTTCTGCTGTGTCTTCTCTGAGGCAGGGGGAGCACCGCCACACAACACATGAGCTTTGGACGTGCCATGGAGTTAGACGGTGGCATTACGCAGTTCTCTGTTGCGTTGGTTGTCCCTTTCCTAATAAATCTGCTGGCTTTGGCACTGCTGAGCACTGAGCAGGTGTTTTCATGGCACTTTCCCCACCACCCAGATCTATTTCATTCACACCCTGTGATTATGTGTGTATAGTCAGGGCTGGTTTCATCTACATTTATGACTCAACCTTTATTGACCATGAACTTATTCTGGCATTTTATCACCTAATCATTCAGAATTGTGAGATCTTCCCTCAGCTTTTCACAAGCAGCTTTAGATTTGACTGTCCTAGAGGCTTAGTTGTTGTTGTTAATCCACAGCAAATTTTGGGAGTTTGATAACCAGTCCTTACAAAAAAGTCAAAAACTCCTTTGTGAAAAAGTAGAGAGGCACAGGGTCAAGCCCAGATCCTTGGGAAAATCTACTGGCATTTTCCCTTCATCATGAAAGCTCATCATCTGTCTCAACCACTCACTAGTTCACAAGAGGTATCTCACCTCCCTCAGGACATCTTAGTTTCCTTAAGAATTGTTAGTGAAGGGACCTTACTAAAGGTTTTTTGGAAAGACAAATACATCAGCCGGATTTATCACCTMTCCACCTATTAACTCATCCAAAGATCCCTCATATTTTTGAAGCAAGATTTCACTTTGTTTCTATTTAAATATTCTTTTTGACCAGTTTTACCAGTCTGTGATCAAGTTTGTATTTCTCCAGATGCTTCTGGGTTTCCTTTGAAACCTGGTTCCTCATTTGTTGTCTTTCATTGCTATAATATTGGGATTGATTTAAGCGATACTTTGCACAACACAACGAGTAGTTCAACAATTTCATATTTGAATTCCTTTAAACCTCTTGGGTGAATGTCATCTGCTCCTGCTCATTTCCTACCATTCATTTTATCATTTCTCTAAAAGCCTCCTCCTTAAGTTCTGACAGTTGGTCAGACTCACCCCCTGTAAAAAAAGACTTCCCTAAGCTCTCCATAACAAGCACCAAAGCAAAGAAATAACCTTTCCTCTCTTCTGGGACCCTTATCTTCCTGGAGATCTCCTTTTAAGCCTCTGCCATGTAGCAATTTTCTGGTAGGCCTCCTTATAATGTATTTGAAAAAAAATCTTTTATTTCAAGCTTTAGTTCTTCAGCAGGTAGTTTCTCAGAAGCTTGTTCAACTTAAAATATTATAGTTTCATATTTAAGTCACAAGAGCTCTTTATTTTCACCTTTCTTGAAATGACTTACTCTTTTAAAATAATTCCTGTTTAACTCTAATAGTTCCCTTTATGCTGTTGTTTAACTGGTGCTCCCTATTTTAGGACTGTTTATGTCTTTTTCAGTGCATGATATGCCCTTACTATATACTTCTGACACTGTATCTCTAAACAGGTTTATGTCATCCCAAAATACTTTACCCTTTCTGCTGCTCCTTTTACTTTCTCTTAGCAAGATTTCTCATTTTTATGTCCTTACRTCTTCATGCCCTTTTAAAGTAAGACTTTATTAAAGGGGATTTTCACCTGTGGCTTTCTCACTCCCATCAAGATGTACAAATACAAGTATATATTTATCATCATTACAGAGTCACTCTTTGATGACTGTGTCTGGAGCAGTATCATTTCAATAGTCAGGATTAAATAAAAAATTTATTATTTTCTGATGGGATCTCTGAGCATTTGATCCAAGAATTTCTCATTTAGAGTGTCTAAAAATTAGTTTCTATACCTTATCTCATTGTAATGTCTAACATCTCCACATGGACATAACGAAAGTCTCCCATTACATTGTGTTTATTCCTCCCATGTCTTTACTCTCCCTACATTTTAGTGAACTTCAGTCTATGCAAAAACAAGAGCTTGCATTTAGTGGTATTAGGTTATGACTAGCGTTCATGGCAATTCAACGGGATGTGCAGCATTTCTACATCCTCTCCTTGGAGCTTACTGCTCCTTGGAGCTTCTGTGTCTTATGCAAGCTTCACCTGCAGTGACTCAGTATTTTCTTCCTGGACATCAAAAAAGACATTAAACATGTTCAGGTCAAAACTCACTACTTGCARATGTCCAGAGGAATTTTCCCCCTGTGGAATTGTGCTTGAATACTGTAACAAAACCATAAACAACAATAACAAATAAAGGTGATCAAGACCAAAAGTTATCTCCCCAAAATAGTGTTTGTGAATTATTCGCACTTCTCTTTTCCAGCTGTGAAACCAGAGATTCCTTCCTCAAAAAGCTCCATCAGCAAAATCTACCACGTTTCTCCCGATGAGACCTGACCTCTGCAGTGAAGACATGCCTCGTGAATATGCCATATGTTAATTCAGCAGCACTGCACGTTATACTGCTGAGACACCATTTAGACTCTGGTTAAAATCCTGACCCCACCGAATTTCATGTTCAAGACCCTTTGTACTCCAGTGAGGCTATGATTTCTCACCTGGCTCCCTCTTGTTATGTGTGGGCAACCCTGGCTCTGGCCCTGCGCCGGCAGTATGCCTACGGGGGGATAGGCAGATGCCATGTTTGGAGCTTGTCAGGCTAGTTGGATTATTATTTTTCCATCTTTCCTCAGATTTCTCAACTCTCCTGCCTGTGGATGGTGTCTCTTGCCACCCACTTCATTTCTATAATCAGGGGAGAAGCAGTAGTTAGTGAAAAAAGCTCAAATTGGGTAAATCTCCTTCTCTGAGACCCTAAAAAAGCAGCTGTAGCTCTGCCCAATTACTATTTTTACTTAATTAGCTCTGGTCTGGGGGGCTAAGCTGCAGGCAAGATTGCACAAGGGTATGAAAAAATCCCCCCTGCAGCCTTCCCAGAGTAGGCAGAGGGTGCAGGCAGCAGGTCCTGGAGACCAACAGGTAGAGTCAACTGGGGGTATCCTAAACGAGCTGAACAGTGAGATCAACGAGTAGTCCAAGCTAGTGCTTATGCACCACGATCTATCTTGGGTTATAACAGCACAGAACAAGAAATATGAGAGTGTGTGAGAAAACTATGAAAAATTGGCGTCCTATGCCAACTGCTTTTGCTGTCCCTCCCCACCTGCATGAGAGCCCTCCAGGTCCTCCTGCAACGCCAGTTGACTTTACAGAGGACAGAACGCTTGCAGAGGGGGCTCAGGGATCAGCAGCAGCAGGAGCAACAGGCTCCTTCTCAAATGGAAACCTTTGTGGTCTCTGACCTGATGGAAGCTCCTGTAGATCCACCCCCAGAGAACAAACTTAGCAGCTGAGACAGAAATTTTCCTTCAAGGCAGATATTCAACTGAGATTTTCACAGAAAGAGAAGTTTCTCCCCCTGAACCCTCCAATTTCAGTGATCTTTCTCTCAGGATTTCTTTTTAAATGCCAGGATGCTCAGTTTGGGCGTTTTAGGGATTTAATTTTTTTTTAAGACAGTCCCAGAGGCTTTGGAAAAACAGCAAATCTAAAAGCTTTTATTCTTTCTACTAGAAGTTTTCATGGAAAGAAGAAGCAGTTCCCAAGCATCTCTTTCCAGACACAGTAGCAATCCTGTACATGTCAAAAAAGGGAACACATTGTTCTTTGCAGCTGATCCTGATTGCCTCTGAAGGTCTAGGAGTCCACCTCCAACTCAGTAATGGATTCAGGCTCAGAACGTTATTTATGATAATGCGAACAGTGAAAGCAGACTTAGCTTTATACTGCTTCCACAGGTATCAGGCAACTTGTTTCTGAAAACCTCAGAAACAGCCTGCTTATTCCTTTCTCCTGAGTGTAAGAAGTGAGCAGGCACAATTATATGCTGGCTGAACTTGTGCCATGTAGCATTTCCTACCATCCAGAACTACAATTAATACGTTTTGGGGACCTCTGCATCAGCAGTTCTGCAGAAGGTCGCTGTCTCTCATCAGCAACCCAGGGCCAACACCGGTCAGCTTCAAAAGTGAAGTGTGAGGTGGCCTTGCGTCCTGCTACATTGCAACAGACCCTTTCTTGAAGGACAGGAAAAACCATCTGCCCTCCACTCATGTAAATCAACACTGATACCAGCAAAGAAGCGCCCTGGCTAAAAGGAAAGGGAGACATAGATATTATGTCCGTTCTTAGCTGGTGTTTCTCTCTCTTCTAAAGATATTTTTCATGGATATGAGTTAGCAATTCCTATATTCCCTTTAGGTTCTGCTCAACTTAAACAAATATTAAATAAGAAATGGGATTTAGGTGAGATGGATCGATTCTTGCTGTTCTTGCAGAGGTGCAGGGATTTTGAAAAGCAGACTCCACTATCCTTCTCTGCATCGACAGGATTGTGCAGATGGGGGCACTCTGGCTAAATTCGTGCTAGTACTCTTGCAAGACACAAGGTGAAGGATACTTCTCCAATATGCATATTTTAACTGACCGTGGTGCCTGCCCGCATCAGAGAGACACACAGGCCAGTCAGATTGTTATATTAGTGGAGCAGTGAAAAAAAAACAACCCAGCTAGCCCAATGAATATTGATTTGTTTCTAATCAAGCCCAGGATGTGTCACATGGTAACTTCTGTGCAAGGCATCTGATCCCATACACTGCAGCTGGTAATTGCCCACTAAAGCATGTGATCCATGCCCTGAGTGCATCAGGGCAGCTTGGAATGGAAACTACTGACAGGAGAGGGATTTGCATTGAATGCCTGACCCTCAAGAAAGGCTTGGCTGTCACCAAGCTGAGGTGAGGGTTTGTATAAAAATACTAGGGCAGAGGATTTTATCCAGGCTAGTTTGTACATATCAGTTGCCCTATCCTTACATATCCTCATCCTCACCTTCAGGAATGCCGTCCAAGGGGCATCTAGCATGGATATCTCTGAAATATCATGTCGACTACTGAGTTCAGGGGGAAGAGCTGCCTTGTACACCGCATGGCAGGGCTGGTCCTCATCCATTTCTGCCACAGTAAAATGCAAGCTCAGGCTCCAAGCAACAGGAGCTGTCTGTTGCACAAGAACAGCTCTGTTCTGTTCACAGAGGTAGGCTTTCAGCTGAATCTGGCTCTGAAGGAACCCATTTTATCCTTCTCCTCCTCCTCTGGGTCACGCATCTTTCATCCTCGCTCTTTTCCAGTGGATGCCAAAAGGCTAGTGCTGCCCTGTCCTCCTCTGAAATGCCGCTGGTACTTTTTCCTAATTCTGCTTGTGGGAAGCTGAAGGGTACGTCAGGGTTCATCTGTGCATGCCTTGAGCATCCACCGCTGACCACACTAGGAATTCAGCAAGCTGGACTTTGTACCCTTCACCAGCAGATGCTTACCTCAGCTCTTCACATCTGTCTCTGAGAGGAATACATCCCAGTGACAAAATGCAGGACCAAACCTATCAGTTCAGGAACTAGCCCTGGAAAAATCAGGTTCATGACAGGTGCTAATTTTCTGTTATTAATTTAGACAGTAAATTTATCACAACGATGGGTTCTAGTGTTATTACGGCTATAATCCTACTAATAAGATGAGCTGCCCAGCTGGTACTTAATGTGTCTGAAACTGTGAATTATACTGCTGGAAAAACAAGCCATGTGGAACAGGAGCGGTGGCTGGCTAACAAAGTTTAAATCTCATGCACGGATCTCTGAGGAGAAACTGGGACACTGCTGGACCAGCAGAGAGAGGGGGGGAATTTAGGTTCAGGGGGTCATATGTGTCTAAGTGTAATGAAGGGAAGTTTTTTTTCCATGATATAAAGACAAGAGGGGTTTTAAAGCTACCTAACTTCTTCCAGATTAATGGGGAGAAAAAAGTCAGTAAGAAACACTCAGAGGGAAGCTCAACCCTGGAAACGTCACCATATAAAATGGGCAAGAGCATCACCCTTCCTCTGTTATGACTTGGTCTACCAACACATGTTTAGTTACAGGGCTACCCCCAGGTATTGTGTGTCCTTGCATGTTCCCTGCACAGGACTAACTCACTTTTTTCTTCTTTAAGATGGTCAAGTGAAGCTCCCTCCTGAACATCCTGTTCTCCTTTGGGAGCCTTCCTGACCACAGATCTCCTTTCCTTGCTCTAGCAAATTTCTCAGGCTGAGATCTGAGCCCAAACCCACATTCAGGTCACACACAGTGACGCAGCGACAGAATTAATTCTCCCAGAACTAGTGGGAAGTTCAGAGCATCTCCTTCCTTCCTCTTTCCTTGTCCCAATGCTGCACATGATTATTATTCCAATCAAAAAACCAAACACCAAAAAAAGYAGATGATTTCTCCAAGGTCAAAGGGTAGAACAACACCAGGATGAAGAGGAGGAAGTAATGGCTCTGACCTCCTCATCAACCACTGCAGCATTTGTAGCCTTTGACATGTAATTTTTCCTACAACTTGTCCCCATCCTTGAGGGATGTTCAGGGAACCCTGCTGTTACTGACAACACTGGTGCCAGTCACTGGCTGGCTGGCTGAGACCTTGCCTTTGCCAAGAGAATACAGACCGATGCAGCAGGGTGGATGAGTTCTGCACAGTGTTAAATGGTTCAGCTGAGAGGGAGAAATGCAAAGATGAGATAGGGCAGCTGGTCTGGAGACAACGAGGGTCACATTTGTTTGGTCTGTTCTGATAGGTATTATTTCTGAGTAATAGCAAAGTGTCTTTCCAGAACTTGCAGGCTCAGCCTTCACCTGAACCTTTAAAACTSCCTCAAAGCACAGGGAATGAATAAAGATGACCAGAATGAAATTTCAATTCAGTTGTGCAGCAGTTGCAGAGGCTTTGTTTCCTAGTATCCCTGTTTTGCACATACTGCATGGCTGATGGTACCTTAGGAGAGCAGAGGAAGAAACTACCAAATCACCCTATTTCCCACTAGTTTTGCCAGGGGCCAAGCCCCAGGGTGATCGACTGGGGAGGATCCACTTGTGTTTGCTGCTCTGAGCTCTCCAGCACATGGGGACTCTGTGCACACCTGTGTACACAGAGGTTTGCAAAACCAGCCACTGGCCMGAGTTGCCTGGATGGGCAAATCTCCATGGGCCCAGGGCAGAAACTGCCTCAGGTGCCTGGCAGAGCTTCACAGAGCAGGCAGAGCTTGCCTGGTGCCTAGCACAGGGTGACAGACTGTGGGCAGAGCACCTTCCATCACTGATAAGGCATCATCTGGCCTGTCTCCAGTGTGAGTGCTCCTCCTTCTTCCATGTCCAATTGTTCAGAAGGGAATCTATCAGTCTGGAGTTATTTATCTTCATCTAACCAATCCCAACACATTCTGTTGTTTAGCAGGGAAATTTAAGAGTTCATAGGTGGCTATAACTCAAGCTCAGGCTATGTCTATGAGCTCTCTGAGGCAGAGAGCTCTCCCACCACTCTGCAGAAGACCAGCACTGGTTGTATAGCAGCAGGAAACTTTTTTGGAGCTCTGCAAACAGTCTCAGACACCAGATTTGCAAGGAAGAAAATGCAGGGAAAAGAAGTTATAAATATTAAATCCAGGCTAGGCTGTTCCCTAGAGCAGTCCAGTGTAGATACAGCTGGACTACCTCACCTGGATGATCCAGCTTCCAAAGCACAGCTCTGGGGATGCTCAGGTTAAACTGGTTTAAACCAGGRCCTATGCATAGACTGTCTCATCTGGGGAATGAGCAGGAAAGGAAGAGTTTCTGAGATTTCAAAGCAGAGATGAGCTCCCCCTGCCCAGTGACTCCCATGGAAATCCATGAACAACCTGCAGGGATGTCCTGGATGCAGAAGCCTCAAGAGACCACGGTGATCATGGAGGGTGAATTTGGCTTAGTCCCCAAATCCACCCCACGGCTCCAGAATTTCACCCAGCGTGTGGTTAGAGTGCATGAATTTCACAAAGACTCTTAATCTTCCTTCAAAGGCTCCAGGCAATCAAGAAATGATTTCTCAGTTCATAACCTGATGTCTCTCACAGTTCGCTGGTAGCACCTTATTTCTGGTCTGATTTTGTCTGCTTCCAACATTTAGTGACTGAATCTTACGCTGTCTTTGTTAGCTAGACTGAAAGCCACCAGCTATCAGAAATCTTTTCCCTCTGTAGGGACTTACTGCCTATGATCAGTTTTCCTTTCGGGTTTTCTAGRTAGATTCAAGTCCTTCTTCAAGTTTTCCTGAGCACACATTTCTAGAATAGTTTTTTCCTGCACTGGGGACCAGGGTGGGGAATGCTCTATGTTTATTACAGGTGATCAGCAGGCAGATTTCCTTGTTTTCAGAAAGAGCTCACATATGGAAGACCACAGAACTCCAGCAGCAAACATATCACACAGGTTATGAGCATTTGTGAGATCTAGGCAAGGCTGTTTAAAATAAATCAATATATAAGCCCCCCAAAAATTCCCATTTTTCCTCCGGCAATACTCCATAATGCAAGTTGAGGAACTGGTTCTGAATATTCATGAAGAAGCACAGATTAACTACTCCTTCTCCTCTCAAGTTAGCCTCTTTTTTTTCCTTACTTTTATCTGTCCTTCATTTGCTGTGTTTCATCTTGGAGTGATATTCCCTTACTGCAAAGATGCGGGTAGCTAACTAACATGCTTYCCTGCTGAAAGCTTGGTTCAGGCATCTGAGGGATGGAATTAGGGCCAAGAGGTGCAGGCCCTGAAGATAAGCTGTTGACCTGGTTCACTGCAAGCTGCCAGATTACGGTTTCATTCACACCAAGGTAAATGCGACGTGCACAAGTGACTGCAGACTTACAGCAGAGGCAAGGGGTTCAGCACAGGGATGTCAGATGGGTATTCAGCTGTGTTTCCCAGCCCAGGCTGTCTGGATCCAGGTAGGATGAAAACTCAGCCCCTTCCAGGTCAGAGAATGGAGCTGCTGCCCTGTTGGATGCTGTGGCCTCCAAAAGCTGTGACAGTCCTGCAATTCACCCCCAACACTGTGGCTGCAAAGCCTAGAGAAGTGCTCTGCTGATAATTCTGACTCTCTTCTTCCCTTGCAATTGTAAGGAGCTGCTGACTGCCTTGCCTACCCTTTAGGCTCCTTCGTTACTTCAGTACAGGACTATGTCATGATACAGGGTTACATCAGGCTCTGTACAGATCAACTAGAACATTCCCTGTCTASACTCTGTCCATCCCCACCCAGGCAAGCAACTTGCAGCTGCCTYCTGCCCACCACCAGTCTTCCAGAAGTCTTGCTGGGAGCCTGACCAGTGCACTGACCCACCAGCAAGTATTTAAAAGGTTTCTACCACTTCCTCCTGCTGTGCAATTATTAATTTGGCTTTCGAGGTCCTGAATTTACTCCTGTCCCACACTTCTCAAATCCTGCTATTTGGCCTGGCCCTGTTGATAAGGCTCCCTGACACTTTCGTCTTTGGTGGACCCTAGACTTGCCTGTTAGATTAATGTTGGCTGTTTGGGTTCTGGGCTCAACGATGGGTCTAGGGTTATTGCTCTGTCTACTCTGTCAAGCCTGCTGAGGGCTGTCTTGTTCATTAAAATCCCCTGTCCCAGGAGGCCCAATTCTGGCTTCCCATCTCTGCTTCTAGCTGGTCTGGGCCACTGAGCACCGCYACCCGCATGGTAGCTGCAAATTTGTGTAGGTACATGTTCACATCTCAGAGTGTGTGTGCCTGTCTGCATTCGTTTAAAGGCAGAGACTTCCCCCTCTCCTGCAAACATTGAAAATAACCAGTGGTTTTGCCATCTCTGAGCCTTCCTCCTGGGATGGGATGTCATGTCCTCCAGTTTCTCTTGTTGCTATGTAGAGGTAGCAGTTAGACATATTCTCTCCAGCTATTAACATATTTGTACAATGAGTGTTTCYGGAGGTACCTGTTAAAGAAAGATGAAATATTTATAAGCTGAGGGGTGCTCCTTGAAATCTCCCTTGAAAGCCTGTTCTTCCTGGAAAGTGACACTTGCACTGTACTGAAGGGCTTTCCAGCAGGAGACTATATTTCTAGAGCATCTTTGTAAACCAAAGTTTCATTACTAAGGCTGCTATATCATCTTTATTAACTACTGAGATGGAAATTTATGAGAAATCCCAAGGAATATATATATATATACTCTGTGGGATACCTGAGAGTACAGCTATAACACACTGAGCTTTGCCCCAGGTAAAGATGTCTAATGGGGGAGACAATTCCCAGGGAAAAGAGTTTGTCCAGAGTCAAGCACCAATATCACTCAAGCTGTGAAAATTAGCCATGCTCCTGGATGAAACAGAAAATACATGAATTAAAATAGAATATCTTTATCAAGTAGTGACTGAAGTGTATTATTGTGTTTATTGCCTTATACCTCTCTCCAAATCTAGAAATTTGCTTTCTGGCTGCACACTGTATTGGAATCAACTGTATATTTCCTTAATACTCTCCGATACGAAGAGTGGTTTCAAATTTTTTGACAGGTAGTAATCTCCCAGGCARTGACAAACTTGCTTCAGGAGCTCTGAGTACTTTAGAGGCATCCAAGAGCCTCTGACACCCACGAAACATGTTGCCAGGACCTGGACGTAGGCAGGCAACACTGGGTGCTCAACTGATGCAGAAAACAGCCCTTAGGAAGTGTTTGCAGGTGGCAAGAAGGCATAATAAGCTTGACTGGATGTTGCCAGAGCATTTTCTTCTGTTCAGAAAGCGAAAGGAGAGCAAGCACCACAACTGGCAACCCTGGCATTGGCAAAAAAAAACCCAAACTTTTTTTTCTGTTATGAAGGGGGAAAGAATCTTACATGTTTTGTTAGAGTTTTTATTGCAAATCAAACTGTTCCCTGAGAATGACTGCTTTTTCTGAAGCACGGGAAGGCTTTTTCTTCAAAGGAAAGGCATTCAAAGAAGAGGTGGGAGAGGCGAGAAGAGAACTGAAGTACAGTGGGAAGGATGCATCTGGAGCAAAGAGGATTATAGTGCAGATAAATGCCTGTCCAAACTCCAAAAGGCCTCTAAACGTCCAAGTTCAGAAGCTTGCTGCCCTGAGTCAAGGTCGTGTGCTATGGAGAAGGCCATTCTGTGGACGCTGGTGCCCCAGGTTGGGTGTCCCCAATGGCTGTGTGGACATCGTGTCGTGGTGCTCTGCAGCAAAGAGGGGCTGCACATGGGCCCTAGTGCTGCTGCAGGGGAGCCTTGCGAGGAGCTGAGCGCACAGTACTTAGTGAGTAACGCTGTGCAAACAGCTGGGATGCAGGCACCAAACTGAGAGATTCCTATTACTCTGCTGAACTAATACATTAAGAAAATGTCCATACAGTCAAGAAAGAGCAATTAAATATTGAATGTTTTGCTGGCATGCATAACTGTATGAAGAGCTCAAACTCCCCGGGAGACAGGAGCCTGTCTATCACCAGCAAACTTTTCTTAGCAAGCATAAGAAATGGTGTTTGAGGATGCAAAGCACCAAGCCTTTTCAGCAGGCATCAATTAGTTTTAAGCTGAATGGGTAGTCCCAGGAACATCAGAGGCAGGATTCAATATGCTTAAAGTGGGTGGCAGCTTTTATGCCTTACAGAGCCAGGTTTTTAAAAAGGAAGTGTAAGAAAAAGGAATCAGCAGCATTTAATGTGCAGGGGCTGGGTAGTATTTTCAACTTGGTCTTTACTTCCTAGAAGCAGTCATGCTTGGCTAAGTTCTAGAAACTTGCCTTTACTGAATACTGCAGGACCAGTTTGAGTGATGTGACTTAGCAGGAGATGCTGCTCATGGGATACTGCCAAGGCTGAGATGGTGAATCTGCAAGTCAGTGCTTGAGAGATACTTACTTGGTCCCTRCGCATGCCTCTGGACCTTCTCTGCAGGACTGGTTGCTCAAGCGCAGCCTTTTGCTGAGGTGACCCCAGTCAGTCAAGCTCTGGAGCTAACAAAGGCCTCCCTGTGCTATCATCAGGGCAGCCAGTGCTCCAGAAGGGCACTGGAGCCCTGGAGTATCTGCAGAGCAGCAGACCCTGCTATATGACAAGACAACCTCCAGATGCTGGGGACCAGCCCAGGGACTTAATGGTGGTGTCTCACCCAGGGTCCCAGCAGGTGGGAGAAGTAGTGATTCAGTACCTGAAGGCCAACTTTTAATGCATTCAGTTGGAAGGCACAGAAATCCACACCCAACATAGCATCCCTAATCATTGTGGGATTACCACAGAAGGGAATTTAACCCCTCTCTCCACACGTTATGCATACTGCAGGTCCTACACCTCTAGAGCCATGTATGTATGAGAGATTCATGAAGTCAAGAGGAAAGCAGGCAAGAGGAGATGGGCTCTGAAGCTTGCTGTGCAGGAGCTCAACCAGGAGGGGCATGCCTGGTGTTTAGTCTCTGTTCTTGCATTTATATCTGGGTTTTTTTGTTCTTTCCTGAAGACCGCTTAATACAAAATGTCTGTGATAGGAGTGGGTTGTAAACATGCAGGCCACACCAGGTTCACATCAACTCCTGTTACAGTCAGTGGAAGCATTCACACTGACTCAGCCGGGAACTGTGTAGGACCTTATCCAACTATTGTTATTAATATGACATAATTAATTAAAGTATGTGCTAAACTATAAGCCTATGCCACCCCCAGTGCTGAATGCAAACTCTTGTAGCATGTTTCTCAGGACCAGACCTCCAGGATCACTGACTCCTTCCTGTCATTAAGAAATGGCTGGGGCTGTTTCAGAAAAATATCTACCAGTAACAACTGGGCCTTAGCATCCCAATTTATCAGTACAAATGACAGTAATTACCCAGCTCACTGTCAGTGTCTCTACAAGGGGAACAATAATTTGTCCACATTAGTCTAAAATCAAAAACTGAGGAAGAAGTCAATGCAGTGAAATGAAGTCTGGGCTGCAAAAGAGTATGGGAGCCGATGGGTCACATCAAGGGAAGAGATACCATGCAAAGGGTTGGGGAGGTGGTGAGTCAGCGGGGTCCTGCATGACTGGGGAAGAGGAATATGACAGAAGATCCCTTCTTTCTTAGGACTCCAGACTGCACAGCCATTCCCATGGCAAAGGTAGGAAGTTTGCCATGTCCTTGCAGAGGTCCTTTGCCCAAATCAAGTGGGATGGGGAAAAGGGCATTAATTTTCAATTCAAGTTCTGATGAGCAATTTATTAGACACTGCTCAAAACTGCAACTCACCACTCCATAAAATGCCAAAAAAAGACGGTTTATAGAAACAGGAGATTTGGGGTGGGTTCTCAATGCATGGTGAGTCTCAGCACTGCCAGCATTAGGAATTGCACTGAGATAAGAGTTTAAAAATTAACATTTGGACTAATTTAAACTGTCATTTCCTCAGATTGAAACATTTTCTCTGGATCAATACTTTCTTCCACAATTTTTTTTTATCTCAATAAAGCCACATTTCTTATAATAATATAATTTAGCTTTTTGTTGGAAGATTTTCAGCCAGCTCCACCTACTGCTGCTCATAGTGCTGATCCTGTCATCTTCAAAGCTTCATGAATCACTGCTGATTCCCTTCCTCCCAATGGAGAATAAGAAGCTCCTCTACAGCAGAGGTGGGTGCATCCTCCCCCAAACCAGGTCTGTAATAGTGATCAGTAAAAAGTGAAGGACCAGGCTTCTCTTTTACTTTGTGGACAGGAACAGAGGACTGGATTGACTGCTGGAACTGTTTCTATATGGAGGAAATCAACAACAGCAGTGGAGCTGTTGCTGCCACCACTTCCCAAATCACTTCCCCCTTTGTTATGGTCAATATCTTCTTCACCAGAGCAGCAGCAGACATGACCAATCACTGCACTTTCCACCCATGAGAATTCAGAGGAGCAAAGGACAGGGTGGGCCACAGCTGCCCCTGTCACCACCTCAGTGCAGCATAGCCAGCTACTGTATTAGGCCATGTTCTAACTGTCCACTGGCTCCATATCACAGCCACAGTCTGCCTGCCACCCACAGTCCAAACAAGGAGCTGGCCTGTTCAAACAGTTGCAGATGTTGGCAGGATTGCTTCAGTGTCTTTCCCATCAGGGGAGGGTCCTCAGGTCCAGCATACTCTGGGATGATCKCTTGCCATGTTGTCATTCTCCAGAGACTTTGGCCATATTTCAGAGGGAATGTTTCTGGCTGAGGTTGCATCGGCTCTCTGCATGTGTCCTGTGCCTCTTGCAGCAAGAGAGGCAGGGCTTTATCTTCCTTTACATTTCCATTTCACTTTCCATCTACAGGTTATGAAGTACTGGTAGCCCAGTATAGAGCACATTGGCACTTGCCTTCCTCCATTTTCTCCTCTGTCTCCACATAACTCTCCATAACTGATATTATTACATCCTGCAGAGGAGTCTGTTCCAAGCTCTCTCTGATCCAACAGAGCACTTCGAGACCTGGAAGTTTTTTTCCAAGGACCAGATTCTTGCAACAGTCTTGAGGAGGGTATCCTTGTGAGGCTTACCATGCACAGACCCAGAGCACCGCAGGCAGGTGCCCTCAGTTCCCCAGAGATCATTCTTGACAGGCATCACCAGTATTAGACACCTCTTGTACTGCCCTCATTTAAATTGGATGTCCTCCACCATGCTCACTTACCACAGAAGATGGCTCACCTCTTGCCATTTGCTCCAGAAGATAAGGACCACCTTATCTTTCTAGCCTATCTCAGGTAGATGTGCAGAAAGGCAGTCCTTGCTCCACTGAATATTAATTCTTTCGCCACCAACACCTCCATTGTCTATTTGTCCTGCCACCCACAGAGATCAAGAAACCCCTTTGAGACAGCCTTTGCTCTACTGCCATGAACAGGACATAAGAACATAGTGAGCATACATGCTATAGTATGAAATGAGACTGAACGATCCTTCCCTATGCATCTTCTTAAGGCAATTCAGGCTCTTATATACCTCATCATAATTATTCTTCTCTCTTCTCCAACCCAAATATCCAGGTCTATTTAATCTCCCTCCCCCTCCCTACCATTGTTGTGCTGTTGTCCTTGTTTTGCTTGTAGAGATCCTCCTGTTTAGGAATTAGCAGCCCAAGTGTAAGACTGATGGATATAACTATGAACAACTGGCCATATTCAGGCATGAGATGAATTCATGGGCAGGCAGCTGCACAGATGTTTCCTTTCACTCCTCGGTCTTAAAGCAGGAGACTCAAAAGGCCAAAGTGCTGGCAAAAAGAAGAGGCTATGGAGTCATTGATCTGCTCCTCCAGATCATGGAAAAAGGGATTCCCCTGCCTCCTTGGGTAGTCTGTTCCTGTGCAAAATTACCCTAGTAGCTGTGTACTTTTCTAATTTCTAACTTAAATCTCCTCTGCTGCAAAGCAGGCCAGTTACCCTAAGAGGAGATGGAGAGCAATTATTCGCTCCCTGCTTCAGAACAACCTAGTACATATTTTACACCACTGTCACATCCTTATTGGAGCAGCTTTACTCTTCTCTAGGGAAAACAGACTGCCTGAATTTCTTCARTCTTTTCTCATATAACTTATTTCCAGCCTCTGTTCATTCTCCTCTTTTCATTTCAGCTCTGTTTGGTCTCTATCGTTCTTACAATGCAGTGCCCCAAGTGGGGATCATCTCCTTTACAAGCCCTGAGGATCCACAGCTCCTGCTGCTAAGTGGGCGTCAGTGGCAAACCTTGCCCTTCCCCTTTGTAGGACCCACTCTGATGCCCAGATCAGTCTCTGCAATGGTGCTGCCACTTGTTTAACCACACTTCAGTTTGTGCATTTGATTTCTCCTTGTGTTGACTTCTCGCTTGCCCGTATTGCATTTCATCTGACTGATTTTGCAAGTCCTTTCTAATTGAATCATGTGTTGGCATCATCACTCTTCACCTCCAAGTTTATCCACAAAGCCGATGATAAGATATTTATTCAATTGCCTCAACGCAGTTGTGTGGTGCTACTTCAGATGTGTTGGGTACTCAAGAGAACCTGGTGCATGTGACAATCATGACGTGGGGCTCACAGGAGAGCAGCACCCTGCCAAACTGGCAGCTAGAGGCCAGATGGGCTACCTGGGGGTACCTAAAATTGGACAGATGCCCATATTTAGGCCTTTAGCTGTGTCTGACCAGTTCCATCATCTCAGCAGTTAATAAAAAGATTGAAACAAATAGCTGTCTTTTCAATCTCTATGAAAATGTGGCACTATGCAATGTGGTAAATTGTACAGCTGGAATAATTCTCTGTGAGGTCAGATAGCTGGAAAAGAAGTAAAAGATTGAGTAGCATCAGGAAATCTGTTCTTTACCTACAGTGACAACAGACATTTACCAGACAATAAACTTGTGTCCCCATTCTTGCAATATCAATGAGTAATTTTATTATTCATTAAAACTAAAATGGTACCTTATATATATATATATATATATATGTAGGTATATATTTGAATGAGACAGAGAACACTTGATTCTTTCTTGATATGTTTTTTTGCATATTTTCTATTTGTAAACCAGTATTAACATCAATACCACAAAATTCTTGTATATTCTCTGTGTGGGTATTGGTCTGACTTTGTTTGTCTGCTTGAGTTATAAGTTTAAAATTTTTTCAATGAACTGGGCCCAGGACAGTTGCCTGAAAGACTTGCATCACTTTCCCTGCCTTCAGAACAGATTCCTGATATTAAATTCAGAGTCGAATGTTTTTTAAATTATCCCCATGCTGTATGATTTGCTTTCAATCCTATTTCCCTACTTGTAGAAGACTCTCATGTCAGATTGTGTCAAAAGCCTTATGAAAGTCAAGGTATATCTTATCTATCACTTTCTCTGTCCATAGGCCAACGACCCCATTAAAGAAAGAGATTAGATTAGTTTGACATGATTTGTTCTTGACAAGTTCATGTTGGCTGTTTCTTGCTGCCTTTTATCYTCTAAGTGCTTATAAAGTGATTGTTTAATAATTTGCTCCAGTATTTTTTAGAATATCAAAGTCAAATTACAGCTGGTCTGTAATTCCCCAGCTCTTCCTCTTACTGCATCTCTCCAATGATACCTGTAGGTTATGGGAAACTCCCCTGTTCTTTGGGGAAAATAGTGTCCATTTCTATTTCTTGATGTATGAAARTCGGAAGTGTTGTAACACACTTTTGTAGCCTGAGCCCATTTTGTGCTTGCTAGCTGCCTGCAAGACCTCTCATTTGGGAATAGGGAGAATTGGGGGTCAGGGATAGACGGCCCAGGACCCCACAGGAACACTGTGCTAGGCTGGAAGCCCCTGGGAGGCTGAAGAAAAACTAAAGTAGCTGTAAAGCCTCCCAGCCTACTGACCTTTCCCATTCACGTTGCAGGCTGAAGCTGTGCATCGGCAACGCTGAAATCTCAGGCATTTTGGAAACGGGAGGGGGGCGTGAAGCAAACAGCATCTGCTATCAGGATTGGTAGCTCAGCTGACTTTGTGCCAAATGAACTGTTGCTTCCCAGCTTTAATTCAATCCCCCCCAGCCATTTCATAACCGAAATGCCACCCCAGCTGGACCTCCCTGCTCGGGCACTGGACCGCAGAGACCACCGGAGGGATCTCAGCTGCAGCGCAGCGAAGGAGGTCTGATAAGCTGGCGCTTGCCTTGCTGACTTTGTCAAGCCACTTGCTCTGGTAGCAGGACAATGTTCTGCGCTGCTAAAGGTGAGGTGTCCCTGAAAAATATTCCATTCCTGCAGACAGACAGAGATGCTGTCAGTCAAAGGCAGGGGCAAGCCCTGTAATAGAGTTCACCAGCCACTGGAGGGGAGCTTATCTGTATTCAGCGAGTCCCTCATTGAAAGGAATTATGCAGGGAAGTAAAGTTTTCTCTCTTCCTCTGTGTTGTTTTCAAGTTACAGGAAGAAATGTGGAGTTGGCACAGTTCTTAAGGATTCAAGCTGGAATCCTGCTGGGGTGAATCACTGGATCTCACCCCACCAGTCCCCAACCCCACACTGGTTCTCAGTGCCAGCCAGAGCCCTGCCAGCACCAAGAATTACAAGACACGTGGACTGCCAGCAATCATGGGACAGTCCAAATGTGGACTTGACTGTGTTTGTGGGCGTCTTGATGCCCTCCGTAGCTGTGTGCATGGGTTAAAGCGGGGCACAGCAAGCCCAGCACTCGCTGCTGGAGTTCTGCTGGCATTCAGGCTGCATCCCAGTCTGGGGGACTGACTGCGGCTCTGCATGGGTGCAAATTTGGCATGGGGCCATGGGGGCTGGGACTTCTGTCCATGGGAATCCAGAGGGACCACAGGGATGGTGAGACACTGCAACAGCCCCTGTGTCCTTCACTTGAGGGGACAGTGACTGGCATTTCAGGAAGGTGTTCCATGTGTCACCCACTCCAAGTGTTCCCCCTACATACAAACACACTCACGCACAGAGTCAGGGATGTTTTATGGCCAGATTTTCTCTCAGCTCTTCTTAATAGAGAAAAATAGCAGGTAGAGCGCTTCTGCAGTTGCTGGCAGAGATGGCAACTGATGAACAGATAATGAAGTCTTTATTCTCCATTTGTTTAGCTGTTTAGAGGAAAAAAATGAGCAAGAGCTTGTAGAGAATCAGTGACGTGATTTTGGATGTATGATAAAATAGATGCTATCAAATTCCTCCTCAGAAGTTAATTTGCTGTGGCAGCCAATTGAAACAACAAAGCTCGGAGCACCCTTTCGTACGTTATTTAGCCTCCAAGAAGCACCTTGTGGGCCATATACAAACCTAACCCTTTTAATTGGAGCGCACAGTAAGCCTATGAGCKACAAAGACATTTGACTGGTTCACGCTGCAATCAAGTTTAGTCATCATTATGCAAAACTAATTAGCAAGTCAGAATCCTTTTTTGTCATCACTAAACCATTGCTGCATTTAGAAATGAGATCCCCAAGATCTTTCTTTTCCCTGCCCTTTCTTGCTGCTATTCTGGAATTAAAGCTTCTCTTTCCATCATGATAAAGGATGCAGTGAATATAAAAAAGTCTTCTTCAGCTCTTTCCTAAAATGTCAAAAACTGAAGAATAACTTGGGTTTCTTTCCCAATTATTCTGTTCTTGGAGTTCATTATTGCAGCAAAAATTTGAGATGTTTTGAGCAGTTTATATGACTTCTGAAAAAACATACTTACCCCTGCAATCTTTGGCAAGCAGGGTTTCCAATTTGCCAGAAATGTTTGCTTAATATTTCTGTTTCTGAAGTGGACTTAAGCAACATTGTTTGTTTGTTTGTTTTTTTGTTTGTTTTTCAATTCCCATGAGTCAGAAGCATTGCAAAAACATTTTACAAGGTTATAAAAAAAAATGGCTTCCAAAATAAGATATACCCTCAGTTCCTGCTCAGTGCTTATATCTTCCTTGCTGAGCACAACAACTGTTCCCCAGATTTGGGGTAGCCCCAGCAGGTCGGTGTCTCGGCACCAGGAATCCCAGGAGCCCACCCCAGCCTGCAAGTTTCTGAAACCCGCCTCAGTTGCAGGGATCCTCAAAGCACAGTTTCCAGTTGTGCAACAAAAAGCTTCATGCCAGTGAGAGCTCACAGCCTGAGGTTTTCAGGTTGCCTGCTCCATGAGATTGCTGTGCTCCAGTATCCTGAGTTGCATATCATGACATTCCACCAGAGTCTGTTTTAATGACAAGTGTTTCCTGGGTCCCTAATTCTGGGATAATCTGCCTTGCAAGTGCCTTGCAAAACCTGGAAGTACGGAAACCTCAGCCCCTTTGCATTTAAGTAGTGAGCCTCCCAGTCTCTGCAGACCTCACATTATATCTCTACCGCAGGACAATCCCACTGCTGTTCTGCATGGAGCTGAGGACTTCCCATGGCTGCTTCTGGAGACTATTTTGGTCTAGTGTGTTTTCCCACAGTAGGAGGTCCTACCCAATCTCCTCACCTCTTACTTTCCAAACTACTCCAGGATTTGTAAGTTTTCTTCCTGTTAGCAGAGACCAAGACAAGGTGATCCAGGGCCTCAGTCCGGGTATGGGTGGGAAGATAAAGGCTCACAGGATAATTCAGGTTAGAAGGGATCACTGGAAGCCATGTACTTCAACTGCCTGCTCAAAACAAGGTCAGGTCTGAGATCAGACCAGGTTTCTCAGGACTTTATCCAGCCTGGTCTTAAAAACCTCCAAGGATGGAGACTGCACAGCCTCTCTGGGCAACCTGCTCCCATACTTGACTGTCGTCATTGTGAGAAAGTTTCTTCTTGACTGTCTTGTGGTGGACTGGCATACTACCAAATACTGCCCACACACCTTACGGTATACGAGCTCTGCTCTTGCCTCGTGTAGGGAAGGACCAACAGCATTTTGGAGGGCAGAGCTGGAATTCTGGAGGATCTTGAGAAATCCAAGAGATGATCTGGAAAATACAGTATGCAATTCAACAAAGGCAAATGAAGAGTCTGGATTTAGATGCACAACTGCACCAAGACAGAATAGGGAATGACTGGCTACACACGCTACTGCAGAAAAGGACTTGGGTGTCATGAACTGAGCATGTTAATGTAGAAAGAGGGAATACTATTCTGAGTATGTTACAGGAAAGCGTCAGGGGGCATATGGGATCTGGTCTGCAGTGTTTCAGTTCAAGAAGGATGAATGAAGAAGTTGAGCAGCGAGAATGATAATTATTAGTAGTAACCTGCAAAGAAAGGCTAAAATAATTGGAGTTATTTAGTCAAGAGAAGACTTAAAGGAAACATAATAGTCTGCAGTTACATGAAAGGTTTCTGTGAAGAGGAAGAGAATAATTTGTTCTGCGTGTTCACTCTGCTTAGGAGATGAAGTAATTAAGTCACAGTTAGGGAAATTCAGATTAGTTATTAAGAAAAGTCTTTCTAATGTAAGGATCGTTAAACACTGCTATATATTTTTCCTGGGTTTGTTGCAGAGTTTCCATTTGCTGGAGGCTTCTAGGAACAGGGTCATCTCTACAGACACTTTTCCTGAAGGCCACAGAGCTTKCCTTGTGTCAGGGAGGTGGAGGAGGTGCTCTCTTCAGATCTGTTCCAGCCCTATTGTCTATGGGTCTGTCATGCAGGTAAGTGGGGTCTTTTTCAAGGGTGTTTATACACCAATTGAAACTCTAGAGATCTTAGTACCTTTAGGAATTGGATATTAATTCTCTTCTGAAAACAAGACATATGGTCCTAAAGTACCTAGGTGCTTCAGAGAATGCTCTGCCTCGTTTTCACCAGCCTCCTCTCTGAGCAGCTAAACCTCTGATGCCATTTTAGGTAAGATTAAGGCAGTAATTAAACTTTAAGCAAATAGGGACTCACAGACTAAGAAATCCTGCACCTCTTTAGGGGCTGCACTATTCCTACACGTTTGCTGCTCTAGACACTTTTGTCTCATCATGCCATCCCCTTGGGTGCAGCCTCCAGAATGATCATGGTTTGGATGAGTCCAGCCTGTTGACAAGCTCCCTAACATGGGGTCAAACCCTGCTGTAGTGAAAGGTGTTGACTTTCACCAGAGCCACAACCAGCATAACCCAACTAGACAATAGTCTAACAAGGCTGTTTATTCTCCCCAGAAGAAATCTGCTGGGAAATGTTTGCTGCTCTGTAAAATATATTTAATCTTCTTGTATTCATTGAATCTCTTCATACTCATTGCTGCATGTATCTTGGCACTGGTTGGGCAGCTGACCACCATTTTCCTACCATGAAACAATTATTCTAGCATCACCCTGAGAGCCAAGGACAGGMATGAATACATCTATAACCGTGGAAGAGAAGAAAAGTAACCAAGGCAACTCATACAGCTCTGCAAAGTAATGAGGACTTTCAGTTCCCTTTGCCTGTGCGTGGCAGTAGTAATAACCACTCTTTCCAGATTTGCTTTGGTGTCACACAAGGTATGATTCAACTAATTCCTCTTTCCCAGAGAGTGCCTCTCAAAAAACAGATGTAGGCTGGACCAAACCCTCCATTCTCAGGCTGGATTCAGACTCAAACCTTTTACATCTTCAGTAGGCTGAAAATAGGCCTGACCAATGGAACAGTAAATGTGTTTCATGTATCTTCCTTGACTGTAAAGTAAATGACCTTAGCCAGGGCTCATCGCTCTTCTCCCACATTCTGCCCAAGCAACAGAACTTTCTTACCATGATGGCTCATGACACAGCACATGGGGTTGCCAGGACAGGTTTCCGCTGGAGATGGGGGGGTTTAGGTGTGTTTGGAGAGAGATTAATGTGGGTTTTGTAGCTGGAGTCCCACGTATGAAAAAAAGACAAGGACTGGCCAGGAGGGTCAGCAAAGGTCCTTTCAGTAAAGCTTGGCTGCATTGATGCTAGAAGGCAAGGTTCCACCACCAGCTCTGTGACCAAGCTTGAGGGAGGTGTGCAGTAATAGTGTCTGCTTTCTCGGTTATAAAAAGGAATCTCATGATTCAGTGCGAAAAGTCTCTGAATACAGATTTATTGCTAAATCTGCCCTTATTGCTGCAGTATCCACCAACCCACAAATGCCATAAGAACTGCAGCTTGGCCACTTATTTTAAACACTGAGTTTCACAGGTTGCCTATTTCCCAGCATGCACTGATGTCAAACTTTTGATGTGAGATATCTAACGGGGAGAAGAATGGCATGTGTGAGATTTGCTTATGGTGCATTTTTTAGACTGCCATTAAACTGATCTATTGCTGGAACAAACAATAAAAAACTGATTAAAACTCAGCCCTTCATAAATTAAACATCGTTGTCTCTAGCTGGCAAGCCTGCCACTTGGCAGAAAGCTAGAACAATTGAACTTGGTGCAACGTGTATCTACAGAATGACAGGCTGGGGGGATTTATTCCTCTTCCACACCACATTACCAAAAGGTACATTGGCAAAATCAGAAAAATCCTGAACCCTGATGGGCTAATGGCATTTGCAAAATACCTGTCCCAGGCGAGTTACTTTTCAAGCAGATAGGCTATCAAACTGCCCACTTGAAGGTTTGGGGTTTTTTATGAATATAGATATTTTAGTTAGGGTGATTTGTATTAACTGCAAATGTACTGCTGAGTGAATACAATGATAAACACTTGTGCCTGGTGCACGGTGTCCTCAGAGTCATCTACAGCAGGAGTACCTGGGCTAACCAGTGCAAGTACAGGACTAAATCAGAGCTCCTTTTCAACATAATTTCATTGTAAGGAAAGGAAGAGCAGGGGTAGGAAAGAGCTGTGACAAGGTATAGTGATTTTGTTCCTGTCCTGACGGGAATAGCGTGCTGCATCCCCACCGGGAACATCACAGCTTCTGCTCTCCATTTGCATGTAGATTGAGCCTCAGGTAGCATGCAAGGACTGATTTAAGCATAGCCCTTTCTCTCCTTTTCCTGTTCTCTTACTCCCATTCCAGCACCTACTCTAGGAAACACCAAGAGGAGAACGAGGTATTTTTCAAAGCTGCCTTCTGTGCTTTTTCAGACACCCAAAGGCAGCCCAGCCCAGTGGTGCTGCAATCCCCACACCACTGCGGTCAGCTTTGATGTTTCTTCCAAGGGCAGTGCATGAGGTATTCCTCTGCAGTGAAGGATCCCCTGAACTTCAGTGTTACCTTGTGATTGCCAGGGGCTTGATTCCCAGCTCAGCTCATAAGCCTGAGGTTTTTTACAATGCCCCTTCTTGTTCACTCAGTCTTCTTTCTGTAGGTCCTGCCATCAAGATTGTCTGTTAACCCATGTCTCCCACAAGCTGCTGTTTGCTTCGTCCTGTGGACTCTTGTGTATTCATTCAGAATTATTACTGCCTCTTTTTCCAGGGGCTTTTGGGGCTTGAAATGCACGTAAGAAGATTATTGGAGCTGCTGATAGGTGCTGCTGATGTGGTCAGCTGTGAGGAAATGAGTAACTTCCCTTGGACTCAAGAGTGAAATATGATTTAAGATGCTCTTTCCCTGAACTAGCCACAGCATGGATTGTCCACACCTACTTTTCATGCACTTGACTGAGGACAGCTAACCTGGTGCACACTAGCTCATTCTCTCTAGTCATCCCTCTCTTTCTTTACCTCGTTTCTTTGTCTGATGGACCATACTGCTGCCCTATGTCATAGCACCTGAACATCCTCCACATTTAATAAATGAACATGGGTTCAGCATGGGGCTTCCCTCCATTTTCAGGGTTCAGAAAACTCTGCTTGCTCTGTGAGTGTGGTGAGAAGAACAGAGATCTTCAGTGGTTCTGTGGATCTGGTGGTGGCATGCAAGAAGCTTCTGAGTAGTTTCCAAAATACTCTGCCTTTGGATTGATGTGAACCTTTCTGACCAACAAAGACTGCTTTCTCTGGAGGCTTGTGAAGAATGGATCCTGGAAAAGCAAATAAAAAGGCCAGCTGTGTGACAGAAAAAGATATACCTTCAAGGTATCTGGAACCAAATTCCTCTGTGACATTGAAGAACAGAAGTGTAACTCTCAGTAGGAATAACCCGAGCATCAGTGGGGAATGGATATGGGATTGCTGTGCTTGCTGTCTCAAGGGTAAACAGGCTTTAAACCCAGAAATGTTCATTATCAGACTCTCAACCTGTTTAACCAAGCCAAAGCACATTAAGCAGCAATTGCTGGACGTTTTCTTAGCCTGTAGTGCGGCATCTCTAGGCATACAGACTCCATTTAGAAAATAATCTGTTGCCCAGTGCCACTTTGTCCCCCGGTCATTTTTCCAGGAGAACCAATAGCTGGAAACTGGAGCCAGAGATATTCAGTTTTAAGCTGGATGCACTTTTAGTGGAAACTGTGGTAGATACCATAGCCACCCTTTCAAACCAAATGGCATCTCCCAAGTAGGATAATGATAAATATTGCAGTCTCACTTTTAAAATCTGAAACTTATTTGTGTTTTAAATTTGGTATCAAGATCTTATGGGTCTTTTTCCTGCTAAAGAGGGCTCTTAGCTGGAAGCTAAAGACTCCTGTTTCACCTACCTACAGTCAACTTATGGGTAAATCACCTACTTCTAACGTCCCAGGCAGTAAGGACAAAGTCTTTGACGTCTAATCTACCTGTCTATGTGCACTTTAAGGTGGCACAATGGAGGACCCACTGTGAAACTCMCCTTCTTTAAGCACCACCTTACACAGCACTAACCTCGGAAACAGCTAGACCTTTCCTTTCCTATGTTGTGACCTCCTGTCTGCTGCTTCTTCAGATACAATGTACATAGCTGTAGAGTAGAAAGCATGTTGGAGCTAAAAGTAGATTTTCTATTGCATCCAGAAATCATGGGAAAGAACCCAATGCCAGACCTAGCTCAGTGGAGCCACTCTAATGGGAACAGTGGGAGAAGTTGGAAAGTAAGGTATTATAAGGAGCAGTATCTGCTCTCCAGCCAATATTCAAGGAGAAAATTTATGCCTAGTTTTAAACATTTACTCCTGTCATGCTTGCCAGTAAAGTGAACATTAAGGGCTAAAGGAAATCCTGGCACCTCTTTATCTGTCCCTGGACTCCTCTGCTACACTKAAACTGGATTGCAAATCTCTCCATCAGCTTCAAATTAAAGCAAAGGATTTCCAGGCTGGGCTTGATAAAGGACTTAGTGAGATGATTGTGCATGATGAGACTAACATAAAGTTGAGGTGCCTAAGCATAATGTGTGAGGTGTGCTGTGGATCATGATGGTTATAGCCAAGACATTGTTCTTATGATCCATGGACATAACGGATTCTGACCATGTGGACACACTGAATTTGTCTCCTTGCAGTGGTGGCACAGACAGGCTGTTGTGTAAGTCTGCCAGATTGAGAGTGCCYTGCAACCTGTGCAGATCTCCTCTGGACACATGGACAAACTCTGTCTATCCAGGAAAGGGGAGCCCTGCCTTACTGCTTCCCGCTGGCTCCTCTCAGCACAGGAGCAAGGGGCATGCATGGGGTCAGGCTCCACATCTGGGGCTGCTAGCRGTTCCCATTACTCCTCTTGGCTGCAGTTGCTCCATCTGAGGCAGAAATACACCACTTGCCCTCCCCTTGACATTGCTGATGCAGTCCACCGGCAGAGATCCAGCTGTGGGTCATTTGATCAGCCACTGTCTAGGCATGGTATAAAGTTACATCTGTGCTAATAAAGAGACCTTAAAATTCATGTCCTTGTGTCTTTTCCCTGCTTCTGTGCAATTTCTTTTCCAACCTTGATGTTATCTGGCTGCAGTTAAATAGCTCCAGCCTAAAGGACACCTCCTCGATATTGATTCTGACTGCTTAAACTTTGTTATTTCATTCAATCTTTTGCTCAATACTGTACCACACATGGCTGCATATTTATTCTTCAGCTATTATTGGTTTGGTATTAAATGATCTGTTTCAGCATAAAACACACACAATATGCATCTTAATTTTTAGAAGCTAAAAAAGTATATAAGTAGATGACATTTTGATCAATTAAGCTGGCTTCTCTTTTTTCCCCAAATTAGCTTTCTACAAAGGGCTTCTGCTGCAAAGCAATGATGTCTTTAGGAAGATAGGGGAGGAACTCAGAATAGAAACCATGCCACTGAACTGCAGGCAGCCCCTGGCTGGCCTGGGGTGTCAGTAAGCGGCTGGTACCCAGAGCAGGATGGACCTCAGCTCGGTTCTGAACACACAGGCACACTCCCGCACAGGATTATCTGGTCCCTGAAACTCTAGGTAGGCACAATTTGGCCATGAGTTTCACACAGAGAATTGGGAAGGCTTTATAGAGCTTTCTTCACTGAGTCATCAGTGCTTTTTTAGGAGCAGCTGATGAAAAAGGAATACTGAAAGGGACAGCAGTGCTGCGGAGGTGYGACTGCTGCCACTTTGGTCCTCGTGTAGCAGCAGTGAAGATCTGGTGAAAAGGACAGATGTCCTAATGCCCGTATCTCAGGGTGCCTGGGAAGGCTGTGCTCTGGTATCAGGCTCTTCCTGTGGTTGTTACCCAAATCGGGTCAGAGTGGCACCAGCTCATGCTCTCCAGCACCTGCTGTGCTCACCTCCAAGGGCAGTGACGGTGGGCCCTGCCTCCAAGCACCAGTCCTGTGGGTGTGCAGCATCATGGCCATTCAGCATAGCATCCCAGGGCAGCTGAACAGGTTGGGAGATGGCTTCTGGAGCCAAGTAGATATTTGCATAAAAACATCTCATTTTTATTGGAAGTACTGGGGCTTTGCCCAATGAAAAACATGGGAGTAGGGAAAATAACAAAACCTGTAAATATTCTTCCTTGGATCAGAAAATCAAAGTTCTTACTAAAGGTGTGTKTTGAAATGGCTGGTTTTATCAAGCTCCATTTTTTCACTGCCTCTGCTCCAGTCACTAGGGCAGAATAGAGCTTGCGCAAACCTTGAACTGGTCCATCCAACGTGTGGCTGTCCCTGCTCTCCTGTGGCTGCTGTCTTGCTGCTCTGCTCTTCATTAACTGTCCTTCCCTCTTCTGAGACAGGTGGACATGTTAATCATCTAGTTCATTAGCYGGTGCCTTCCCATGAGGTCAGGGTAAAGTGCAAGCCTGTATATCAGCCTCACMGTGCTGACAGCTCTCTCCTTCACAGCTAGAAGGCAGTCAGCTGATGCAACTTTTAAATGTCAATAAATCTGCTCTGAATCACAACCTTGCCCCCCACCCCCCCAACCCCTGGTCAATCAGAAAGAAAAAGAAATGCTCGGCATAAACCACTCACCCTGAAAAGTCTTTCTGCAATTCTACATGCCCTGGACGCCTGTCTCCGCTYCTCCTCTCTCAGTTCCTGCAGGTGATGGCAAATGCCCCAACCTTAGCCATGCTCAAACCCCAAGCATGAAGGGTGTGAGATGTGCCTACACCATGGACCAAGGCTTTGGGATCCTTCTGCTTCTAGAGAGGCCCCACAAGTCACACCTTGACTAGAAATAAGACACCACCCGGAGGGTCTTTCAACCCCTCCCAAGGCTGATGTGATCTCTCCCCACTGATTAAAGAGGTCATGATGAGTGCAGACAGTGTGTCTAAGGCTGGTGAGACGTACTTCACCCTCACGTACATCGATATGCTGCAGTGGCCCTAGTTTCAGATTATTTCCACRATACCATGCAGGAGTTACAAACTCCTAACACACCACTGCACTAATATGGTGCAGAGCCTGCACCATGGGGACGTGTCTGYGCCCTGTCTGTGTTCTGCATCAGTGAAAGGAGGGTGGCAGCATGGGGTTTGCACACATCCTATGATTATTGTATGTTTGCTTGCTGGTCATTGCAGAGAAGCATATGAAAATGCTTTGTTCATTAAGAAAGAAACACAATCCAGGAYCCTACTAGTCTTAATAAGAAACCTATTATCTAATCAATTTAGATTTTTTGCCTGGGGTGTTTAGTTAAACAGATTTCAGACTCAGAATGACTTGCTTATGGGTCTGTTTGAAAGTATATTCCTTGTCAGTTGAGTAATATAATTGTTTGGGARGGGGAAGGTGGTTTATATACTCGTAGCAGATAACAGATTTTAGAGAAGAGAGCAATGAAGAGTATGTAACAAGCTATTATGATGAACTTTTAAGCTAATAAAGAATTGTACTAAACTGAAATTTTGGATGTCACAAATATCTTCAGCCAGACTCAGTTATCCAGGAAATCTCTTGTTGATTCAAGTGTATTGAAATAATTTTTGAGAAATCGTGCAGGGCCTGAGCCCTGAAGGTAGCTTGAATGCAGCTCCAGAACAAGGGCAGAACTTGACTGCTACAAGGAAGGAGAGCTGAACATTTATCTTAACACTTGAAAACCTTGCTGTCAGCTGGAGAAAGTCAGGGAACTGGGGTGGAGGGGTGATGCTTCAGCCTCATCCCAAGCCCTGAACTTCTCCAGGAACGTGGAGGCAGATTGGGAGCAGTCCGGCTGGAAGTGTTGGCCATAGCAGAGAGGATGACATTAGGTCAAATTTCTGCTGGTACATATCAAGGCTTTTCTGCATCCAGAAGTCAGTGTGTGAAAGAGGAACAGAAGTTTTGACTTTAATAGTAAAGGAAACAGCAAGACATGAGTCTCAGAAAAGCTGTCATGTACTGCCATTGGCGTTCAAGCACTGCTGTAACAAGAGGGGACTGAATCCTGAAGCCCAAACCTGATATCAAATTTATATGCAAAGAAAAAAGATGGAATTCTGAACTGGTATTTCAGGCCAAGCTGTCATTTTCCATTGATAGTGACAAGCAAAATTTCAAGTTAAATCTTAAATATGCAGAGCTGGCAATTTCAGAGCTAAAATTTTAATCATGTCTTAATTCTGTAATTTGTGTGTAGAGTCTTTTGTAACATAAGCTCAAAATGTCAAGCATCAGGACAGACCATGTGCAAACCTAAATTGCATGTATCTAAGCTTTAATCAAAGCTAACTGAAGCAATATGTCGTCTGCACATGTTCTTTGTCTCAGGATGAAGACACAGAGCATCARTGCTGAAGCCTCCACTGGTCCGGAAGAGATCCAGCAAACTCTTGGAAGAAAAGCCAGTTAAGACTATAAACAGGTAGAAATTCCCTACGCCATGAGAGATTTTTCCCTGGGGAATTRTCATTATATGCCTGCCCCGTTCCTGTAATCTTCTGCTGTTGGCTACGATTGGTGATAGGAGGCTCAGGTAAACGAGCTGTGCCTGACTGAGTACAACCCCCTTTATGAACTGAGCTTATCAGACACGCTTACGTGACAGTCCGCAGAGAAGCTGCGCTGCTCAGTGCGCTGTAAGTAAGGAGCAATTTCAATGCCATGTCTGGAACTSTGCCTGCTGCTGAAATGCACAGATATAAATTAGAGTTAACTCCCCTGGCTACGGCAGCTACCATGGATTTACACTAAAATAAGGCGTTAAGGTGAGAGACTGTTCTTGCTTGCTTAAGCCAGGTTCACATATTTCAAGTGGATATGAACAGAAAGAGTAAAGTATGTTTAATAGCTACTAGACATACTGACTGCTTACCCTGCATATTTATTTTGCCTGCATAAATTCATTACACCAAAATTAAACATCTTTTCTAAATTATTAATAATCTTAAATGTTTATGAAAATACAGAACAAATAAATATGACAAACACTGTGATTCAGATGAAAGAAGAGATAATGATAATCCTTACATATTTGCATATGGAAAATGAAGACTTTTGAGTTAATGAGATTTATCCTTCTCTCTGACCATTTTAGTGGAATATTTTTCAGAAATCTATCAAACTCGAGATTTCCGCATAAAACAATACAAAATACAAGAAAAAGATATTACAGTCAATCTATTCTTCATGCTAGTCACAAAATCAATTGCATTTATTGTTCAGAAAAATTAAAAACCTTTCTACATTTTATTAAAGTGCACATCTCAACCATATAGGGAGATAAATAATTGATACATTCCAAATACATCACCTACAAAATATTTATTGGAAAAAAATAACTGTTTTATCACCAATTTCCTTCAATAGCAGTGCTAGGCTGTTATGATGTTTACAACTTCAATGGCTTTTTTTTAACAAGAAAACATGCCAGCTGCTTATTATTTCACTGTGCTTAACATTATTTTATAACAAACCATCAAATTTGCTGAAGATAAAACCCATTATCTGAGGAAAACGGTTGTACACTAACAGGTATAGCAATTTGGTTCTCTTAGCATGATAGTACTTCAGCATCTCCACACCGAGTAATGTATTTTTGCTGTGTTGAAGAGYCTATTGGTCCTTAAAYCATGCCTGGATATCTGTCCAGAGGATTTGTTTAAATCCTACCGAAGGGGAACCGAGGACCTTGGTGAGTTCCTTGTTGTGAAATGCAAAGGTCACAGAGGTGTTCCTTTTGGGCAGCCAGTGGAGGATGCCCTGGGCATAAGGGTGGCTCGGCGCAGGCAGCTGAGAGCAGCGGAGCTCCCCTGCTGCCACTAGAGCCCATCTGCGAAAGTGGCAGGAGGATRTTCCCGCACCCTGGACGTTCTCAGGTCTCCTGTGTCTGTCTCCTCTCACGGCAGCAGGAGATGTGGCCTCCTGCCCTCTCCGAACACACACATCAGGTCTCAAGCAGCGTGGGAGAGATGAAGTGACAGCCCAGTGTTGTACCTGGACAAGGAAATCAGGGTAAATACTGCTAGGAGCCCAAGGAACGTCCTGAGGTGCTATCTCGGAGCTCTCTATCTGCAGTCCTACGTCATTCAAGTCCTCTCAACAGCCAGCCTAATCTTTCCTTTATCTTGCTTTATCTTGCTCCACTAACGAGCCTGTAACTCCTCTGCTGGGCAGGCAGGCCAGCTCTCCTGGAATCAGTAGCAAAACTGCCTGGACTTTATATTTATCCCTGTGCGGAGTGCCCATGGAGTTTGTTACATGGTCTTCACACAGGCTGCCTCCTCCTCCTGCTGCTTTCTCTGTGGTTACAAGGGGAAGCTGATGTGACAGACTTAACAGCTTTTGGAGTTCACATGCTTTTCTTAGCACATCTATACCACCACACTGCACTATCTTGTAGACATTAATCCTTCCACCATCTCTTGGCCTAAGGCRTTGCTGTTGCCCACAGCTGAAGGTGGGAAAGTAAACCACAGAGAAATCATGACATCCAGAAGAACATGGACCTGAATGATTTGGCCAGGTCATGCCCTGATGTAAGGTCTTCCAAGTTCCGTGTGAATGCGATGATAATATTTCCTTGATAATGTTCTTCATATCATTTTGTTAATATTTAGTTTCTTAAGAGATAAAAGGGATTGGGAGGGATTCCCAGACCATGAGCCCAGTCCCTGGCTTTTGGAAAGCTGGGAGTCTCTGGTTAGGAACTTTTTGGTTAGGAACTTTTTGGTTAGGAACTTCTTGTCTGCTAAACTACCCATATTCATGACCAATTTGTTCACAATTGCTGTTATGTTTTTTCTGTTTAAAATTTCCAGCATTAAAGGATACGTTTGAGAAAGAAAAGCTGAATTTATAATTTGATATGTCTCCGAAGGGTTTAATAACAGCAGAGTTTAGACTCCTGGATGTGCTTATTAAAGAGCTAAATCTTAGATCGTGAGAAGCTATGGCATTTTTATTGAATGCAACATCCAATTAATAAGTAATTAATAGTTCAGCAAAGTTTAGTATATTGAAATGGGTTTTGAGAAACAGGGAATCATTTTTGGCATCAGGAAATGCAGGAATACGATGAAAATCACAAAATGTCACTCCAGGTTGGTTCTTACAAAGGGTACTAAGGGCAAAGAGGTAAAGTTTCTCCTGCCGTTCAAATAAAATGAGAACAGGAAAAGATCTGTAGCTGTGATAATGGAGAGGTAGAGATGAAATTAAGGGCAGGTTCAGGCAGCATGCAAAATGAAGCAAGTACTTGGTGTTCAAATGATGTAGTAATTACTCACCGTGGGTTGGCCAAAGGGAACAAAGGCATGGTGTGAGAAGAGGTCACAATTAAAGTGAGAGCAAATCTCAGAATAACTGAGATAATAAACTCCAGAGAAGGGGACTCAGTAACCTCCATCCAGAATTTGGAATGACTTAGCATGCCAAGCCATACTTCTTGTAGCAAACGCACTCAGTAGATTTATCAGGTTTGGGGTGACTGGATATGACTGCAGAGTAACAAGTGTAGCACCTATAGCTGAAACAGAAAAAAAGTGCCTCTGGCTTGTTATTGTGACCTGAGTGTTAATAAAATCTGTACAACAAATGTTGAATGAAAAATACCAAAAMCAGTTAAGTAAATGGCAAATGAAATTACATATATCATGGTCTACCACCGGTAAATTGTGCCAGAATAATTTGATGTAGTTCTGTGATAAGAAAAMTGCTTCCCTAGGTGAAAGAATTAAGGATGCCTCCCCAGAGGTATTACTGGGAGTGGAAGCAAACTGTCTTCTGCAGCAGCAAGATGTGGCACATCCACCTTTCTAAATCAAAGCAGAGAGCTTCTATTTCACATGTTCAYGGCTCCCAATAAAGGTAGACTGAAGCCCTGTTTGGAGCTTTGTAGATTAAACGCCTTCAGATTCAGAAGAGTCACAGTGGTTCATTGCCTTCATTACAGCAAAAACGTTTGTTTGGCACTCCCAGAAAAATAAGCAAATAATTAAAATGGATCCTTCTATTCGGATAATTGCTTGATACACAAAAGGCTCTTGACTTCCTAAATCATACAAATCCTTACCAGCAGTGGGCATCTTCCTTTGGGCTCTTCTGTGACGTTGAGATTTGCCAAGAATATAGTGAAAAAAAGGCTATTTATGCTGGCTTTAGGCATATTGATTTATTATTTGTAGCCCTTATTATTTGGCTAGTACAAAACAAGCTGCTGTACATATCCAGCTCTCCATTTCCCAGGGCAATGGGGAACCAGGACACCTTGGATAACAAAATGCAAGGATGACACCAGCACATTGAGGACTTGGTGCAGAGCTACTCAGACACGTGGGACCCACACTGCAGAGTCAAATCAGTGTATTTTTATGTTCCCCACAACCTGTGGCTCCCAGGGCACTAATTGCCTTAAACACAGGATCTATATGTTTGCAGTGCACCACATCTGCACCAGTAACCCCTCCCAGAGACAAGGGGACATGCTTCAGAAATACCAGTCACTGCTGCTTCCTCTTGGTCCTGGGAAAACTCTTGTCTCCTTCCTGGCTCCCCTGGCTCTGTCTGAGTGGCAGTGCAGGGCTAGACACAGCAGCACTGTGCAGAGGAACACAAACTGTCCTGAATGAAGATGGGTAATGTCCACGGTGCAGGGAAACAGAACGATTGGGAAGAGATCTGTGCCTGGAAGCACCGTGGACAACATAATGCTAACAGCATAGGTAATATATAACATGAATAATCTGCCTGTGGATAGAAGAGTTGATATATATAAAGTAAGTTTTAAAATGCAGCCAAAAAAATATTTAGGTAGTGTCAAAATTAAATACTTAGGGGATTTTTTGAACCTGCTTTGTAACTCGACTTAGTGCAAAATATAATTTTGGAGTCTTGAAATTTCCTGAAGGATAGTAATTTCCATTTTATACCAACTTTTACTACAATGTCCACCCTATGTTTCGTATCTCAACTTGGGGTTGATTTAAAACAGACCTTTAGAAAGGAGACACGCAATTTAAGTTTAAAGACTCCTATTGATCCACCACACGCTTCACTGAGTTACTGTTGAAAATGTATACCTTATCTCTAATCATTCCATCCTGTTCCGTATTAAAGGGCAATCCATGTTCGGACAGACAGAACGTCTGTGTATGTCAAAGGAAATTATTTTGCTATGAAATAACGTGATTTGGGAAAGCAACTTCTGTTTCAAATGATTTTTGGTACACTTTTAACTTCAGAAATTCCTTTTGGTTGAATCATCATTGACAGTGCCATTAATCCTGATTATTGTTAGTTATTGAATGTTATTTCTAATGAAAATGTTCATTGCCTTTGAAGCTGCAGTTTGCTCCTTCCTAGCACCAAAATAATCACACAAGGGCTTAGAGTTCAGCGCAATGGTCTGTCATATTATATAGCTCTTGGATATCATTATCAAGTTATTTGATAATTACTTCCTAATACGTTTTGAATCCTTTGTTAAAATCATTCATTTAAAGTTCATAAGCCATCATGCAAACCATGTTCTTTAATGTCTTTAAGTTCCATTTTCATGAATAAAACATATACACATTAAAGAGTACTCAAGTCTATACTTTAAAACAATTAGAAATTCAACAAGTTTAGTAAAAGTATTATCTGAGTAACTCTTCAATTAAAGTGAGTTTGCTGCTACTACTCCTGGACTTCTTCTTGATATTTTCATGCATTGCAACTCTCAAATCCCATGAGCGGGAAGCTCAAGATGTCCTACAACTCTGAGTGATGATACAGTAACAGCAACTTCATTTTTACTGGGTCATTGTGAGGGGTAGCAAAAGTCTTAAACAATAGGCACAAAATTTATTAAAAAAAAAATATTCTCTCCCTCCCTTCCCCTTTATTTCTACTGGCCCTTTAAAGTCATCTTGTTATGAGAAAGAATGTTGTCTCAAGGGAAAAGCTACAAATCAGTAAAAAAATTGCTTATAACCCAAACTAAAGGTGGTATACTGGCCAATGCTTCTTCCGCTAATGCTATTTGTCCCCCCATGCCCTGGTTTCCATGCTGCAAAAGCAGTAGGCTTGCGGTAACCTGCAGACCCAAGTAGAGGGGAACCAGAAACAAAGGAATATGGGCATAAAAGTATAAGACTACATCTACATTTCATCTACCACTGCCTTGACTCACACCCATGGACTAGAACAGCTGAGACCTTCTCTGCTCAAAGCCACTCGCCTTCTTGGGTGAACTGGGACATCAACACCGTGTTGCATTTGGCCTTGGGTGTCCTTCGCACCATGTGGTCCCCCTGTGGCCTGAAGATACCAGGGTTTTCTTGGAGGGCTGTAGAGCAACTGAGTAGAGTGTTTGTTTTAATAGCATGACATCAAGGTTACCTGGTGTGTGCCCTGAGGTCTGGTATGAGGCACTGTGGAGGGTGCTTGAAGATGCAAAGCGTGGTGAGATAGATAGTGACAATGTTGGAAGGACTACATACAACGGGGGAAGCCAAAACGGTAGCCAGCAGGGGTATACTGCCTATTGGAAACCACAGGGAGCTACATCACTTTTGAACTGAGACATGTATCTAAGGAGATGCAGGCAATGTACACATGGATGCCTGCATTTGCTGAGTGAGATGCACCCATATGACTGAATCATGGTGAAGAGTGTTTCCCAGAAGCTCACAGGGCTAAGACACTGCTATGTACTGAAGGCAACCTTCTCTTCTTTTTGAAACAATGAAAAAGCGATTGCTCCGAAGAATATTCAGTAGTTCAAACACTGCTCTATACCATGATCTACAGGAAAAGTGCCAGGAGTGTACAGGTTTCTAAGGGCTAATATGGCTTTCACAGCAGTTTCTCCATTGTTCACCCACCTGATGACCATCAGAGTAGGTGGGCTCAGAATCAAAATCCTTATTGAGATATCAGTGGCTGAAAGCTAAAGCTACATGTATTCAAACAAGCTGTACATAGTTTGCTGGGCATGGCTAACCTTAAGAACTTCATCGCTGAGATATTCTTCTGAAACCTGCAGAGAAGGGACCTCAGGATTTGTGCACAGAGTGCCATGGAGACAAGACATGTCAGGCTTCCATGCAAATGACAAAATTATTTCCACAACTAAGGAGGTAGGACATCCTTTCCAGAGCTGCTTGTTCCTGAACCTCAGCCCTAGCTTGGGAGAGTTGATATACCCATGACAGAAAAGGAGCAGGTGCCTTATACTTTCCTGTACACTGTGCCCCAGTAGATGTGGGCATTGTCTCCAACGTCTTTCCTGCTTTTCTCTCAGCAGGCCCAGAGGACATCTGTTTGTATCATGGAAAGGAGGATATCAGGGGGTTTTGCCCTAACTTTGGAGCCTGAGGATGCGAGATGGTTACAGTCCATCCATGTAGGACTGACTTAGTGCAGCAGTGTGTATGATATGGCAGGATGATTGGATGTAAGGTTCATGGTGAGTCTATTCATTTGGTCCCTGCTCTAAATGGTCTGGGTGCTAAACTAATTGCTCCTCAGTCTCAAAAACATGGAATTTGGACTGCATATGAAAAAGAAACAGTGCCTGGTAGAAAGGTTTCACTAATCATTATCATGATGCTTCTAAAAGGCTGACGCAGGTGGGAGCTGCCTATAAGCATGGGGAAAGACCCATCTTCCTCAGAGTCCTTTATAGCCCTAGGATCAGCATCATTTCTTCTTTGACCTTTCCTGGGAAGTAGCTCTCACCTGTTTATGTGACCGTATTGTGGATTAGTCTCCTCTCAGCCATGACACAGGGAGAATAAACAAAGCTGCTCAGTATCTGCCTTGTGCAGATGCTGCAGATGTCAGCCCCACAGTTTGCAGAGCCCTACATTAAAGAAGTCCGTGCACACAACTGCTGTGCATTGCCACAAGCAACTGTATGGAAGGCTGAGGCATCTGGAGAGCCTGAAGCCACATCAGATAAAAACTTTTGTGCCTGGAAGGTGTGTTTGTCTATGGGCTCCTCTGGATGGAGGCTGGTGATGTTTCACTTGGCTGCCAGATTGAACAGCTCTCCATGTTCAATGCATCCCACGCTCTGGTTTATTACACTTCAAACCCACTTTGTTTGCAAAGGAGGAAAAGCTGTCAGAGGCCATTAATCCAAACAGAATTTAATCTCTCAAACAGCATTTACTCAGGCAGAGCTGCTAAATCTATATATTAAAAAACTGTTGACAATTAATTAAAATGCTTCTCTGCTAAAGTGTGAATGGGGCTGCTCTGCAGGGCATTGTCATGTGTATCAACATCTTCTCCCTGGGACACACACCTCTGCTTGGATTAGAGGCAAAGCAACCGCCTTCTCTCTAGGCGTTTCTGTGTTGGCAGCTCTGCTACATCCTGGCAGCAGGATGACTGAAAGGACGGTCATGGGAAGACAAAACCGTGGATGATACGGATGATAAAGAGGATTGCAACCCTTATATTGCAAGGATGCAGCTTGGAAAAGGTGAGACAGGAGCCCGGAAGCTTATCTGTCAGGCCTGAACAAGCCTTAGAGGTGTTGAAGGCCCAGTCAGAGATGAGAACACAAAGTCCTACTGAAATTCTTAATAAGGCAAGACATGGAATTGGAAGATGCGTTTAGGGAAGTCACCAATAAAGGGAGAAGCAGTCTGCATGGCACATGCAAGACAGCCCTACCAGTGTGTGTGAGAACATGAAATAAAGAGAAGATGACATTTCCAACTGGTAAAAGTACATCTCCATGATTGTTCCATTGTCATCACAAGGATCAATTTTCCCACATTGGCCTGAGGCACATGATGTTTCTTTTAAGTCCAGGTCAGAACTATTTTAGTCTTCTATAAGACAGAAGCAGCTATGGAATGATTATTGCCTACAGTGCTACTGATGACAAAATGTTGCTCTCTAAAAGACCAAAGTCATGGAGATGAGAAACGCTCCAAGGGCTGCTAACTGGGGCTACAATGACCAAAGCAGTATATGGGGCACAGGAGGGCAAGAGTGCAGGCGGAGAGGACACAAAACACTTCACCTTTTTTCTCTTGTAACACCTTGTGAACAGGAAGCATGATGCTTTCATACCTACAGTCTGTTGTGGTGGTTATCAGGTACCAGTGAGGAAGGGGCTAGAAGATATACTCATGCCTTCTGGCATATAGACATGGAAGCTGATGACTACCAAGTTATAGTAGGCTGCAGCCCTGTCTCTCTTGGTTGCATGGCTGGACACAGATTCCTGCTAGCACAAGTCCTGCCTTTCATGGTGTAATCTCCCCTCTGAGGAGACCAAAGCCTCAGGGTCAAGACCTGCTCCTGTTGCTTATTTTTCTATTCTTGTGCAGGTTACTCAGATGGTTCAAATCGCACTCTGGAAATGATGGGACAACAACTTTGGAAAATTGGCTGCAAATCTCCTCTATTCCCAGTGTCAGGAAGACAAACAGCTAGGCAGGAGGTCTCTCCCTGGGCTAAGGATCCTGTCCAAGCTTGTTCTGAGCCACTGAGGTCTCTGCTTCAACCATGTGCCATTTTCTTCTCTCTGATTTGTGTTTGATATAGTGGTTTTCTTCCAAATTACTCCTCAGTTAAAGCTGCTCTTCATCATGGAAATGTGGTGAGTGTTCAGTCCTGTTTCGCTACCTACTCCTTTTTTTCCTGCTGCTGGTACAAATGCTGTGTGATCTTAAAAGGCAGTAAATCTAGGGCACAGGATGTTCCTCCCTTGCTACCAACCCATAGGGTACCGTAGCATTAAGCAAAGGTCTGAGTCAGGCATCTTCACACCTACATAAGCTCTGGTTAAGGGACAAAAACCTGAGCCCACGGGGTGCTGGTATTGACAGCTTTGCTGGGCATCGATTGCACGACCTATGTCAAAATCCACCAGAACATATATGCATCATCTCCAGGCATCTCTAAACCACCACATTCAAGCCACACATTGTAGTCGACCCAACACAAAGAAACATCAAATCTCATCTCAGAAAACATGTTCGACTAATTATAACTGCAAAATTGAAACTCTCTAACCTACTGCAAAGCTTTTAAAGATCCATCTTACACCTGCTTCACTGCACGCAGCCTTTGAAGGGTGAGGAATCCCTGATGGAGAAAAGCTGGCTAGAGACAGCAACAAGCAACAAAACTGAGAAACAGAAAATGTTGAGGGGTGATGAATGAAGCATTTTCCCCGGAGGCTGGCTACCTCCTGGCTGCCTGCTGTGGAGTGCAGCCCACCAGGGCTAATGCATGGCAGGGAGAGCCAGCTGCTCCCTCYGTCTCTCCAAGCAGTGTCTTCAGGCTAAGGAATTAATAGCTACACTTGTTCCAGTTGGTATCACCACCAACAATGCTTCAAATACTGCTCCTTGACTCTGTATCTTTGATAGCAGGAGACACCTAGAACATCTGGGGCAGGATTATACTATCACCGCCTGGAGTTACTGCATGTGGGTGGACAGGCACTGCCTGACTCCCCCACTATCAGCTTTCCCCACACGCTTCCCTTCCAGTTGCCTCCGTGGACAAATAATGCTGGGATGGTATACAACCCAGCATGTGTCAGACTGTTCTCATGTCTAATCCTGTGGCCTTCAGTGATAGTACGGTGACACAGCCTGTGCTGTGATGTTGGAGAAGTTTAGCCCAGAGCTCCTCAAAGATATCAAAGAGGAAAACAAAGAGGACTTTATGCTCATTTGAACCCAGAAGTATTTTGTCCCCACATCTACTAAATAGCATCCTAGATCTCAGAGTAAACACTTCTATGTCCACTGTAACTCCTTTTCTCTCCCTTCATCCTCAGTGGCTCTTTTCTGTTGAGCATCTCCTGCTTTAAAGACTCTGAGGAGGGAGGTGGCCACAGAAGATGACCCAGCACAGTTAATGTCCCAGTTACCCCCATCTGGCCTTGTTTTCTCAGCTGACATGWGCAGCTGCACCATCGTTCCGGCAGTAATTGCTTTATAACATTGCAGCTCTACTCTTTGGAAGCACCAGTAATGGTCATGGCTGAGGATCTCAGCTGATCTCTGTGAGGAACAGTTCTTCCACTCCTACTAAGAKCAGACTGCTGATTAGGGTAGATTCATTAGTTCATTCTCCATTAGGAACTGTAGTAGGAAATGCTTTAGATGATAGATGGGAGACCGCAAAGTCATTGTGTCTGAGCCTGTCCAATTTCTCCTTGCAAAGCAATCTCCTTGCCTTCTATTATGGAAAACCATTCAGATTTCCAGAGCTTCCCCAATACTTGCTGCCTTAAGAAAGCTGTAACAAGCAATGGGATTACACTTCTTCCCTTCTCTGTTGTTTGCAGAACTCTTGTAAGAGCTTAAAATGAATGCTTCTTCCTTTTTGGAAGTTTGCCCTTCAGCTGGCAAATAAGGATTGATTTTGTTCCTGGGGATTGTAGGAAGTTGAAACGAAAAAACTAATTTTAATATTAGCAACCATTTCAATTCATTAACACATTTTCCTGCCAAAACATCTGTGCTGATGTATGCCAGACCAGCACCATGGTTTGCAAGAGCAGCTGGAAAAATAGCRTTTGGAGTTTTATTGCAACAACATGGCAGGCACTGTGGATGAGAAAGCTTTCTTGTTGGGTCTGCACAATTCAGTGGCACTGAATTTTGATTTTGGGAACAGAATAATTGGTCCTAAAATCTCCCCAAACTTGATCTTTACAGTCTAAAATATTTTCCTCATCACATTAAGCTTCTTCCAGCTGTGCCTGTTTATAAACTTCACATAGCATAAGACAAATGACTTAAACTTCATACTAATATAAAAAAGCTTTTTCAGGTTGGGAATCTGTTTCTTTTCTGTGCATGCACCCAGGGCCGTATCCAACATGTCAGGCAGGACTGTTTCATTTGGAGGGATTTATTTTTAAATGGGTGAACACTTTGATTATTATTGACTAATGTAACACAGAAAGCGTTCTGTGACTGAGCGCTTTTCTATCCTGCTGTCATTCAGTCTAAACTATGCACAGGAAAAAAGAAAGGAAAAATCAGTGATACGTTTCTGCAAAACCTCATTATAAAATCCAGCTCAAGCTTTTTACGAGGCTGAGCAACTCTCAGGAGTCTTCCTTCAGACATGCTGAATCCACACCTTCCTTATCTCTGAGTGGGATAATGACTTTGTTGTTTCAGGGAGACAATTAAGCTCATTAACATTTTTTGTTCTTAAAAAGATGAAGAAATGCCCTCTGCTTTGACTGATTCAAGCAGACGCTGGCAGCCTATTACCCAAACAGACTTTGTACAACCCTATGACTGGCTGTGCTGTGGAGGCAATGCAGGTAATGGGAGCGTGTGGTGACAACAACGTTCACCTGCTCAGCATTGCTGGGAGCGATTTTGGAAGGCATCGGGCTGCAGGAGAGCCTGGTGCCTCTGGCTGAGGCTGGAGCAGGTAGGGGCCRTGTCCTTGCCTGCCAGGGCTATGCAAGAAGCTGTGTCACCAAGTTAAGGAGACGCAAGAGGAGGTGAGCAGACTGCACGGYGTCGGGAAAGATGATTTATGGGCTCTCTGCAGAGCTGCTGCAGAGATGAGAGGCTGTGGTTTTTCAGGAAGAACTGGGAGCCAAGTTCTTGAAACTTTAACTGGCCARTACTGTGCAACATGAGCCTTGCACAATGTAACCGTCATTTCCAGTTTGTTAGTTGGACAGGTCCCTCTCACCAGATGCACCATTAACAGCTGACATTAGCACAGCCCAGTACTGCCAAATACAAAACTTCCATCAGGGCCGGAGACCCCTTGCTCCCTATCACAAGGGCTTGTGAGATCTCTTTCCCACCTGGTTGTGACTTCTTCTGACTCTTAGACGTGTAATTCTTCTTGGTCAGTGCCTGTCTGAGATCTTCTCAAGCAACACACATGACTCTGTTGCCGTATCTTGTCTGTCAAAAACCTCATGTGCTCATGGAGGCTTCTGGAACACCTCTGTGCTATACATACCCACAGTGCCATTTTGTGCAGCGGATGCTCCCAGGACCGCAGATCATTTCATATTTTTCAGTCTGCCTTGTCAATCCCTCCACACATCTGCAAGTCCCTGGTGGAGTTGATATCAGATTCTAGCCCTGCAGCCACTGTGATTGCAGTTTTCTATCAAATTAAATGTTGGATGAGGGGGTGTTAGTGTCTGATCTAAGCTAGTTGTGTGCTGTTACTGGTTAGATGGGCACTTCTAGGGGTAAATKATTTCATCTCTGTGTCTCCACTGGTTGCAGAGAGAGCTTGGGTGGCTATCTCACACTAGAAACCTGACTTTTGCAGGGCAAAGTAGATGAGGTGAATTCCATTCCAGCTGACAACTACTGCTCTCTGAAGTTCCTCTGCAGTTTAACTTTACTGAATACAGATCAAGGAGACTTTCCAACATTTTTCAGAAAGTACATAACTATTTTTCCATTCTTTTTAGACAGCCCTTGGATAGGGGGTTATGCAGATTGAAAGGGGAAGTTTAAATCCAAAGTAGACTGCAAAGAACCAAAAACCATGCCCTACACTGGAGATTGGAGTGGCCTCACAGACTGAGAGCAGAGGTCTGTCTCCTCATTACCCCCTATGAGCCAGAGATCAGTACAGTGAGAAGGTCCAGCCCTGCTGCTCCCTGTGACTTAGAAAGCTGGGTGCATTGGTCTCTGCAGCAAAGCAGGCTCTCTTGCCATGGAGCTCCCTCTTGCACAGCCCCAGCCATGGAAAGCAGAAGGAAAACCTACTGCCTTGGTTGTCATYACCTCAGCACCATCCAGCTCATCCTGCCCATGCTCTGCCTCATGTCCACATGCCCAGCCTCCAGGCCCTGTAAAGTCATTGAAGGGAGATTGGTTGGACAATGTTGGTTTGCACTGTCCTCCACCACCTCTAAGGTCTCAGCAGTTCACCACTGACTCCAAAGCTTGACTGAACTGCTGTTCTTCTACCATGACTTGGACCTGGGAGTTCTTTGCACCTGCTGCGAAAGGTGTGTGCGTGAGGGGGTTATTTCTCATTAARGTCTTACTGCACAATCCTCCTTGTGTGTACAGCTGCAAGCTTCCCCCAGTGTGGCTGTCAGGATGGTTTTGGCAGGTGTCACCAGGACCACGGACTTTCTGGAGTACACAGGCAAGATCTCAGCAACTTGCCACATCTCCAATCATCAGTTTCACCAGGTGAGGGCCACCCCTCCTATCACAGCTCAGTCTGGTCATGGGAGAGCTCCAGTCCACCCCACATCCCTGGCCCAGGACAGACCCTTCTCAAGTGCCTGTCCTTCAAGCCTTGTTAGCCAGCCCACACACAGAGTAATAAACTCATGACAACCAGTCATTCCATCCCCAGATTGCGCCTCAGAAATATGGATATTCAAGTCCCACTTGCTTTACCTCCACACCTATTCCCTTATAGACCGTTTGCTCCTAACTTGCAACAGTTTCTGCAGCTTCATGATGTCTTCTACAGTCTGGGCTTCAGTCTCTTGGTCTTCTAGCTCTAGCAGTATGCCTTCTTCAGCCTTGTTCCTCTAATCTTCCTAGACAATATAGTGGCATTTGCTTATTTTCTTCTCAAAAGCTTCGTGGTCTTAATCACCGGCTCATTTTTGTCACTGTCAAGCAAGCTGGTGGTGTTCAGAAGGCATCATCTAACTTCGGATGGTGCAGGGCCCAGGAATTTAATTTGGCTGCTTCTGCTCAAAGGCTACTTCAAAGCCTCTTCTCTTGCCAAGAGCAAACATCAGAGGCAGAAAGCTGTAAAGGGGCCAAGCCATGCTGATTTCTTGCGGTGCACCCCTCCTGGAAAAGGGGTGGGAAACCACCAAAACTGTGTGACAGAGTTCTTTGGGGGATTCCAGTAATAACTGACCAATTTTCCCATTTAAAAACAAGCCCTGAAAGGAAATAGATGTGATATCTATTACCTTTATATTTTGGTAAAGGGAATTGTACTGAAACACTTTCATGGGGAGAAAATTCCTGCATGATTAAGAATTGTGTACTATTATGTACCTTGGTACCTTGGCTGTTAGTACAAAGAGCAGTTCCTGATACAGATTTCTGGGTGCTGATAGCAGGAGGCATGGTGARTGATTAATCTGTAGAATAAGGCTAACAGGTTGGGGCTTGGGGCATTTTTTTTCTGCTGCTTTGTAAAGAAGTTATAAACTCAGACGAAAGACAGAGCTTTTCAGCTGCCCAGAGCTTCCTTAGGGACCCTCTTGGCTGCTCCAAGAGATGGTTCCAGATTTCTTACAGTTGCTGTACTAGATTTTTTACTGTTGTTAGCTGAGGGCAGCATCCCAATGCTCTCACCCTTCAGTACACCAGAGGCCCCCAMCATTCAGCACATGATCTAGGCACTGATTCTCCAAGAATTTTCCTCTTAAAAAGAGGAAATCATCAAAGAGTTGGGTTGATGAGTCCTTGCAGTGACCTTGGTAGTAATACCCAGGATTGCCACTGCCAGGTTTTGCGACATGTGGTTTGAATCCCACGTGCATAGGATTTTCCAAAAGGTGAGTATGTGAACCATAGCTCTTCAACAGAGTAGACAGTTTCTGTCYGACAACTGAGCATCAAGTTTGCTGAAGACCGTGAGCTCAAATCATTAGGGGATATGTAGATGTGCACAGCTGCCTGCCTGGAGTAGGACACAAGGTCAATGTTCCCACAACACTCACAGACATCTAAGTAGGTGACCACAGCTCCAGAAGGTGTTGTCCCAATGAACTARGGAATACGCAGATGAGGAGGTTCACCTGGCTGACTGATACAGAATTTGTGAATCCCATTTTGGTGGGTTTTTTACTTGATGATGTCAGTCACAGGAAGGAGCAGTGAGCAAGGCTTTGTAAGCGCAAGGGCTTGAGCACTTGGTGGAGTTTGATTCTGTAAGGAGGTTCCAGTTTTCCCAGTCTCTTGAGCAGTTTTGGGAATTGTAGGTCTAGGTGTACTTTACTGCGGTCAGCCTCTGCGCTAAGCCTCGTAATGAGCTCCCCTCCCAGCTCTGCAGGAGTGCCCTGAGGTCTTCGCTGTCCACCAGTGTCTTTTTGTGTCCATGCCATCTTGTCCAGCAGCTGTTTGCAAAACACTCCAATAGTTCAACAAGATATCTTGGTCATGAGCAGTCTTTTGTYAGCAAACTGAACTTGATACGAGCAGGCACATACTCTCATTGTAGCTTTGACATCAACTTGTGGCAATACTAGAGAGGTATCTCCAAATGTGTCTGCCGCCCAGGAATTCAACTACTCTGAGCACCTGGTTCCTCTTCCTGACACACATGTTCAGAGTAGCTTTTCTGATGTTCCCTGGCAGACATGACCTTCTCAGTGAGGCATCAAGCCTGTGGCTGCCAAGGGAGTGTGAGGAGGTAATGTCAGAAGGCTGGGAGATGTGGAGGTAGGAGAAGGATCCAAGGAAGGAGATGAGGAGTATCTGTGGCAGCCTGAGGAGGCAGGAGCAGGGATTGGGAGTGGGAGATATAAGGAGGTGGTAGTCCAGGTCTAAAAGGAAAGGGCAGGAAAGCGCAAGGAGACAGTGACAGAGATGAGGATTCAAGGTGCTGGCAATCTGAGAAAAGGGTCAAAAGAAAACAAAAGTGGTGACACAGAGTACATGTCTTAGAGTCACTGTCCTGGAAGCAATTTAAAGGTGCAGTTCCCTTCACTGTAAAATCAGTGCCAGACCTCTGGATAAAGGCAGAGGGGCTACAGCAATGCACAAGACCAAGTTCAGCTACAGGGAGGCACACAGTCGTGCAGGGCATGAGAAGAGCTGTTGGCAGGGGAGCTCTGACCTGGGACAGCATGGCTGCAGTCTGTGGAGAACACCTATAACCAATTAAAATGGGTGTTCTGGGAAGCAAAGTCCTGTATGCTTATACATGATACCTGGAAAGGTCATTGGATAAGATGCAAAAAGGGACTCAGGAGCACCTCACTTCCTAGAGGCTTCCTGTCATCCAGGCCTGTTTCTTCATTTTTTTTCTCCAGCACAATGACTCTCATTATACTTTTCTGGACCAAGGCTCAACTTCAGTCTAGTGGGACTAAAGTGTAGCCCCATCTCCACCTTTTTTGGATACCATCAGGTCAAAGACAGATTAAACTCATGTGTCCACTTGTGTAGCCTTAGGTTCTTTTGCAGAATATAGTTGGCCCCTTCACTCATTGACTGATAAAAGTAGCACTCAAAGTGGTTTCAGGGGATATGTGCCAAGGGGAGCCACCACAACATTGCCAGGTTGCCTAATTTGAGAGTGCTGGAGAGCTGGAAGGTAGAGACAGATGCTAAACGCTCAGTGCAGCTGCAGTGAAAGCCTGTTGCTTTTTTTACCAACAGACTTCAGTCGCCTGTGTAATTTATCCATCCCAACAGCACTGGTAAAGCCTGCTGAATAATTTTTCTTGGATTGACCTCACTTGTATTAGTTGAACACGGAATTATCTTTTCTGCCTTTAAGGCTGCTGCTGCAAAATCCTTCCCAGGGCATTTTCAAGGCTTCAGCATCAGCAAAGGTGTCTTTTCAAGGACCACTAACTCCTGGAAGCACTGGCACAAGGCAACCTCATTTCCCAGCCATGTGATGCCTGCACAAAAGCAATGAACCTCCTAAACTTTAACTGCTGATCTGGAGTGTCTGGAAAGGTATCATTAATTAGGAACTGCACTGATTACACCTTGTTCTTTCAAGGCCACAAGCAGAGCTGAGCAAAGAATTTAAAACTAGTCATTCAATTAATTAATTAATTTCAGCAGAGTTTGTGCTGTCCAAATGTAGTGAAAAGATCAGATTGATCCCATATCTAAAACTATGTAGTCATGTTTTTAAGTGGTCTTGTGCTACTGTAACTTTATTATTGCAGGCGGGAATCAAGACCTTACACTTTGTTGGGACTGGTTACATAGCTGCGACCTCAGTGAAAGTGTTGTTGAGGTTGTAGACATAATTTTTAGTCTTAGAACACCAACAAGAAAGGACGACACAATTTAATTGTGTTTTCAGCATGTGTYTAGGATTTTCTTATAAAAAATGTGATTTTCTGGGAAACATCCTGGTAGTGAACTCCATCATTCAGAAGTTTATAGCGCAAAAAGTCTAACAGGTGTGGACAGGAYAGTGAAAATTCCTAAAACTTGCTTTCTCCAGCAATCTTTCCAAACCTGCTAATGTAAATACCTCTGTCTGGGCCTGTGTATACATGTTGAACTGTAAGAGAGTTCTGTCTTCCACTTTACATCTACTGCAAAATACATTTCTCAAAAAAAGAGCTTTATCCAAATCTGTGTTTTGGCTTTTTCTCTTYTGGGTTTTATTTATTTATTCTTGTTTCAGTCTCCAGATTAATGTATTTATTTCTTGGCTTTTCAAGATCCAAACTGAAATACAAATATATTTTGAAAATTAATTAAGATTTTTTTTTTATTTCCACCATTCCTGTTGAACAATTTATCATCTTATTACCTATGGATTTGGGACCCACATCCCTCATGTCTTCCTTCTACAGTTCTCCTGGATYCCTGTTATTTTCCTGTATTTTCAGCCCTCCATCTTCCTCTTATGTCTCTTTGCCTGAACCAACACACAGGCGGTAGCTTGCTGTTTTAAGCAGGCTACTCCTTGTGGAAACAGGTAAGGGCTGAATTTTAACTGTATTTATGGATTTTTCTTGAGCTGCTTGTCGTTGAAACCTCTGCTTCAATTTGCTCAATTGCCTCATGCATTCTCCAATAATCAGGAAAAGGAGCTAAGAGACAGAGAAGTGAACAGACATCCCACTCACATAAAACTCATTTCCTCAGGAAACAAGGCTAAAAGGTGACACTTTTCTAACTAAAAAAAAAAAAAACAACAAAAACCCCTCCATATTTATCAAAGYAAACTTTCACTGGCTTCACTACTAAATGAATTTGCTGATCATGTGATATATTGGAGGAGTGTGCTGCTGTTCACCAGCTTTAAATAACTAAGTGCAGYCTTCACATGGGTGAAGTTTTTTTCCAGCTTCTGAATGTCCTTTCTATTTTATCCATAACCCTTGAAAAACAAAGAGTGGAACTGGCAACCTCCAGCATGGCATAGAAAGCTGCTCTGCCCACAGTAGGGCTCAGTTCCCTGTACTGTGCTATGAAAGTAGCAGTCATTGTTGTTAAAGTGTTGGAGATCTAGATTTACATTCTCAGGTTTATTAATTTTTCTTCTAAATGGGTTCTTACACTATGATCAGCACAACCGTGTTCCGGTATTATTCAGTAATGCATTAAGCAGTATGATTAATAGTCATGTGTTGTTTATTCTCTCACCTATGCAGAGGAAGGTGTGTGTACTTTGGAGTATATTATTTTTCAGAGTCCTGCTTTAGTCAATAATACGCGTGCTTGGTGGGACTTCTAGTCTTCCAAAGCCTTGAAATGGAAATTCCTTGTATTCTCCTCAAAGCCAGAAGACCAAGAATACCAAAAAGGTTTCCAGTCTCTAATGCCATTTTTTTATTCAAACACAAACTACAAGGTAACTTTTGAAATAGAGAACATTCAGCTTTGCGGTGCGAGGCAGAATTTTAATAAAGAGGTTTGAAAACAAATCTGTTCCTGTGTCATGCTGATAACCTGGGAAATCGGATCCCACCCCTGACTGGGAGGTAGAGACCCCATCAAGCTCCTTATTGACAGGTTTGTGACAGGGAAGAAGCTACTCAAACTTTGGAGGTACCTCTGGGAACCAGTGTTCTCCAGCTTTTTTGCATGACTGCAGATGCTGGGGAAGAAGGAGGGGAGTATCACAGGGAGATATAAATAAAAAGGAAACCATAAAACTGAAAAGAGTTTAAAATATGCTGGAGCAGTGGGACAGGCAAGCACTTGGCAGGGGCCCGTGGACAGGAAAGCTAATGTCACTATGTGACTGCAATGGTGCCCAGGGGATAAGAAACATATTCCTGTGATCAGCTTTCCAAATAATATTAAATTCCTTAATATATTTCCCCACAAGGGGTGGAACAGAGGCACGGGAGCCACAGAGCTCTCCAAGGGAGTCCAGAGCTATTACATCCTTATGCGATTAGCACATACGCTTCTGCTGGGACCGGCACCACTGCGTTTAGGAAAAGCAGGAAGAACAATGAGCTGATTTAAGGCAACCCTCAGGGTCCAACTGGCAGCTGAACATTGAACGCTTTATTTTTTTTAGCCTGAATCTTTTCAGGCATGACTGCCTGAAAGCAGGGCAGACTGTCTTGTTCTTGCTGAGGATGTCTTCTGACAGGTCCCAGAGTTAACTCCTTCTTCCCACGACAAGGACCCCACCTGTGGGTCACAGCCAGCTCAGCACATTTTGCTTTGGGAGCTCATCTTGCCCAGAGGACTCTTCAGCATGTCTCCTAGTCCTTCCTCTTTGATATTAACATATTGAAGGTTTGGGGCAATTCAGAAGTGCCTGTATCAAAATACTYACACTACTGAAGTCAAGGGTCTCTGACAGTCCTCATGGACCAAGATTTCTCACGTGCTCAAGCTGATAGTCCCTCCATGCACGTAACGTGGTCTTGCCGAAACAACATTTTCCCCTCAGTCCTGTGGCTGTGGACCTTGTTTTTGCCCAGCTCAGCACTGGTCGTTCATCTGCTCTGGTGGGAGGGTGCCACCTAAATCAGACTAAACTGGCCAGTCCCAGAGAGATGGCAGAGGGTGTTTCTGGGAAAAGGGAAAGCAGAGAAAAATTGCCATGCTGCTTTTACAATAATTTTGATTTTAATGCCTAGGGAATCAGGACTGGATGCCTTGGTCCCACAGTACTGTATGTGCCTATTATTGAAACTTTCAAACAAAGAATTTGAGACAAAGAACAGGTAGCCAATACCAAACAGCTACAATCCTTCCCACAAATCCTCTCGGATACAAGTGAATACGGACACTAAACCGAAGCAAGCTCACTCCCTGAGAGCTCATGTAGAACAAGCTCCAAACTCCCTGCAATTATAAGGAGGAAAAAAATCAAAATTATTACAAATGGGGTAAAACTAAAGAATCTTTCAAAATTCACATAAAAAGCCAGGATCTCTGGGTAGGATTTAATCAAGTCTTGGTTCTGCAAAATCAAATATATTAAGAAGACACTCCATATCAGCCACTTTCCTGGACCACTCTCCCATCACATGAGAGGCCTGTTAAAGAACRAGGAGTCCAGAAGATTTATAACAGTTATATTTCCTAGTTCTTAACTTGCTGTGCTCAGAAAGTCAGGAGGAAAGTTGTGCTGTGGAAGCTACTGAGGCATTTCATCTTACAAGTACCAGCATTGTTTCCCAGGATGACCTCCACTTCATCACATTGAGTTAGAATAATTTCATTTTTATCTCTGGATTTTGGTTTAGTTCATCTGTGCATCTAAGGCCTGGTAGTAATTTTTTTTTCATCTGTTTTTTCCCAGAATACAGGATGAAATTATACAAAATCCGTATATCAAAAAGATGGTGATACATAAAAGAACAGCCCATTCCACAAACAATAAAAATAGGTAAAATTCAATGTACAGCATTTCCAAGTAATTTCAGCAGCAATTCCAAATTTATTGTCTTGTTTATTTATTCAATTGATGTCARTAAACATCACCATACTCTTTTGCTGACGAATCCATCTCTCGAGCAATGTTATGTTTCTCTTCTCTGGAGACTTGCAGGGTCTCCAGAGGCCTGGTGGCACTCTACCACATTCAGTACTTAACAGTGCAGGAGCTGCCACACATTTATCTCCCCACCAGATCGAAAGATGTGCTAGATCTGGATCAATATGCAAGGTGCAGCACAGCACAATGTCAAGATTCACCATGCCAACTCTCTGACAGATGGGCAGGGGCCCATGCTAAAGCATTTGGTAGGATTCAGTCCAGACATCTGCAGTCATAAATTAAGCTATTCAGCTCCCTTCCTCAAATGGGAGGAGACCCCAGGGAAGGGTTGGTTTGGGAAGGTGAGCTGCTTTCTCGCAAATGGTAGACTTGTCCGTTGCATTGCGGAGAATGGACATTGTCATGGCTGTTGGGATGTTGAGGGTCCATGGTAATCCATGGGGCCAGGACATCTTGCTGCAAGACCTCACTGAAAGAGATCATTCACAGTAGAGCTTAAAAAAMATGGTGTTCATACAAGAACATCACCATGGTAGGCAGGTCTCTAAGCTTGTCCAGGGTCTCCCAAACATTGTTAGGAGTTGCAGCAGACTTCAATGAGCAGGCTAAGRGCCAGACACTGAGGGGCAGTGGATGGCGTTAAGGTTTACAATGAGACACGAGCAGGTGAAATCTCATCCRGTGAAGAGCCAATCGGAACATATTCCTTTGGCGGACACTACCCAATATACTCTGGGACACATCCCAATGAGAGTACCTCTGAAAGGGATTTGCACGAAGACTTGATGTAGGGAATGCTGGAAAAAGCTCAGCAGAACCTAGAATTTTCTCTGGTAGTGACTGGTCCTGAAATAAGTGTATTAATTCCCTGTCCCTTGGCTTCTTGGAAGGGTCCACGGTAATCCAAGGGGCCAGGACCTCTTGCTGCAAGACCTCAATTTAGTGTAGGGCCTGAAAGAGCTCATTCATAGCAGAGCTTAAAAAAAATGAAATACACAGGKTTTTTTTGAGAGAGAAGTCCAAAATGGTAAATGCTGTGCATTGCAGAGTGCTGGGGTAAAAGGCAGCAGGACTGCTCTTGCATTCTCTGTAAATATCCAGGCTGGTAGGATGAATGCAATAAACTGCCTATTTCCCTCCCACAGTACTAAGCCTTCAGACAGTAATTGTGGGTACCCCAGAGCCTACACGTACCAGTTACAGCCCAGAAACACTTAAATTTGCATCCTCCTGGATAAAAACATGGCAACTCAGCAGCTGATTCAGCTATAAAGTCTTTCCCAATAAATTATGAAAAGAGGACTGGGGACCTGCATTTTTCTCATTCCTACCCTTTCAATTTTTTTTTCCTTTTTAATAAAACCGTGTTTATGATGGTGGATAAAACATTTCTGTCATCCTTACTAAAAGCCTTTACTACCAATCAAAAATGAGTGGTGAATGGATAAACTGTATATCAAAGCACAGCTTGGAAACTCGGCATTTTAGCAAAGTAGCATTTATGAGAGCTGCTGATGATAGAAGATTACATTTTATATCAGAACATATTTAAATTTAGCTGGAATTAACCCTACATCTTCACTTTAAAATCTTCCAAAGGCATGAAGGCTATTTGATAGGTATCTGAGGAAAGAAAGTTGCTATCAGTGGAAGGGAGGTGATAGAAAAAAATAACTGAAAGGGGCAAATTTTAACYGAATCTTTCCTATGGAAACAAGCTACAAGAATTTTGACTGGATCAGAATTAGGAGCTGAATTTTTTCCTGTTATTTCCTGGTCTCTAGAAGACAAAATGACAGTATTTCAGGAATCACACAAGCTGCTTTTTGCTGTAATGAAAACACTTCATTTATTTAAGTATTTCTGTATATGCCATGAGAATATCTTTCTGCATCTTGAAGTTTGGACACAGTCATGAGCTGAAAACAGTCAGTGCAAAACAGTTGGTTATGCTCTACCCTGCAAAGAGTCACACAAGATCTAATGGTAAGGGAACTGATGGGGGTTTTTTATCATGAGGTTGCAAAATATTTCTGCAAAGCCAGACAAAGTTTGAATGTCCACTGGCTCAGACACCCAGAAACAACTGGATAATTTATGCACCTCAGTCAAGATAGGAGAAAATGCTAAGGGCTGGGTCTGAAATTCACGACCAACTCTTTCCAAAATGTCCTTTTCATAGAGGACTAATTCTTCAACCCTTGCTCCATCCGAGTCTTGTGTACTTATGTAAGTAACTCCAATAAATCAATGCGCTCAGCATCACCCCTTATACCACTGTGTTGTAGGCCAGGTTTGCACCTGGAAATCTTCAAGGACACATGCAGAAGAGGGGTCCTCCTCATTCTGGGGTGTCAGAGCYGGTCCATGAGTCATCTGCAGAGGACACTGGGTCTGAAAGTATTCGTGGCTCATTGATTTTCCTGATCACTCACAAATCATCTCTCCTTCCTTCAGGTCAATAATCCTTTTAAGCCCTGACAGCTGTTTAGGGAGCATTTGGAGGCAAAGTTCGTTTCCCATCACCAGCCCTGGCATTTCATGAAAATTTCTGCTTTCACTGGAAAAGTGCAGAGTTCTGGGTGAGACCCTGGCAGGCTGTGTTCAGCTCAGAGGAACCAGAAGATTAACCTCATCCCCCTTTAATGACTCTGGGATTGTGTGTCTGGTAATTAAGACCCGTGCTTCCTTCTGCCTCTGCAGACGTATCACCGCCACTGGCACTGGCGCGTGAGCAGCAGCTTCTCTGTGCGTCCCTTTGATGTGTTTTAGCTGCAGCAAAGCCGGTGTGTGAGTCAGAGGGGCCATCTCCACCCTTCTTCATTACACCACAGCCCTTATCAATAATTCATTCCCCTACTCCGGTCCGAGGCACAGGCGAGTCTATTTGTAACTCAATAGTGCCCCAGTCAATAAGCACCTGTGGTTATGTATTATTCTCCTTGCAAGGATGTACAAGCCTGTAACTACAGAAGTGAAACCTCGGAAGGAGACAAAACACAGACTTAGCTGAAAAATTGCCTCCTTTCAAAGCAGCATGATGGACCGCGTGTGCCACGAGTGGGTGCAGGAGAAAACTTCATCTGCTGCTCTGACTTTGGACCGTCCAGGCAGGAATGTGCATCCTCAGGTGAAGGGACAGAAAGGACCATCCTCTCTGAGCGCTTGTGTACCACAGCCCTTCGCTGCCGTCCCAACAGCCAAAGGCTTCCTGTAGGCTATATATTTTGCTCGTCAGGTAGTACTCTGTATATCATCAGTGAAAAGCAGGGGGGTGCATATCCCCAGCACTACCCCTGCACCATCAGAGAGCTGATTAGACGCAGAGAAAGTGAAACCCACTGTCAGASAAATTCCAATGACACTGATTTCAGCTTCTCATATAAATAAGGGTTGAAAGATCAAACACCTGCTGAAGATTAAGTTTTGCATCTTGAACACAAGCAATTTAAATAATGCTAAGAAGAGAGTAGAGGGGTAGATAAAGATAATTAAGTGCTACTGTTGTGATCCATTTGACATGCAGAGAATAAGAAACCAGAGTTATTTTTTAATAAAAATAGAACTCCTTCTGGATTTGATCTTGCTACCTTCAAAACCTTAAGACAAATACTGTTGGCACTAAATTAAGCTACAAAGTCTTTCATTAAGCACCACCCATGGGAATGTGAAGATGTTCTTGGAGGGTTGAAGGAAGCAGCTTTGCTCTATGAATGCAATAGAAACAGTAATGAAAATATGGAGAGATATACCCAAGATATATAATCCATAAAACAACAAAGACAATCTCAGTGGGTCCGAAAAGCAATCACARACAAAGCATCACAAAACAAACCTGGTGTTACAACATTATGATGTAAAGATGTCTTCATTAGGTGAAAAGTATCTGCAGGTAAGGAAGGAACAGAACATTGTAAACGATGAGATCCACTGCAGCAGCAGCAGATATGAAGATTTTTGTAAAAAAATTCAAGCCTAACTCAGCAGACTCTAGACAACTGCTCCAACTATTAGAAAGCCTTGCTGCCAGGGTTCAGTTAGCCACTACAGGTTTCAGGAAATTTCCCCAAATATCTGAAATATGCAAGAGGAAATTACCAGCCATAAGACATCTGCAAAGTGGGGGAAAAAAATGTAGTGGCTACAGAATGAGATTGTGTGCCTGGCTGTAAGTCAGTGATTCACTCCTGGTCTCTGTAGTGAGAATAATATCCACAGAAATGCCACACGACTGGTGGCCACTTGCAGCTTGGAACATCCACATCCATCCTACCTGATGCCTCATTAGGACACAATGTTGTGGATCGTGCTATCCAGATTTGCCTTGAAAAATTCTCRAGGCTAGGCAGAAAAGCAAGAAAGTTTTTTCATTCTTCTGTCAGAGGAGAAGAAGGAAAAAGTGAGTTTCACTGCATGCATTTTTGAAAATAGACTGAGTGGCACTTCTGAAAAGTGCCCTGTTAATGAACCCAAGTGTACAGAAGAGAAATGTTACTGTTTCATCAAAAAACTAGAATTGAGTGTCATTTAGTTTCCCTGCTGGTGGTGGGGCTTGCTCCATTGCAGGACAGTTCCCAGATAATGGAAGCTAGTTTTCCTATTACAGATAACACTGAAACCTCTAATTTCAGTGTGGCTCCAGGGGAAGGCATTGGTGTTGCTATCAATATTAGACTCCACAGCCATTTTAAGCCCAGTGTAGTATTTCTGACAAAGCACATTATGGAGAAAGTAGATACAGCCTAAACAGAACTGAAGCTGACAGAGCAATTTTCACTCCTTTTCTTGTAATGCTCCTTTCTAATTATAGTCCCTGCTGTGTGTGTTTTTCTTCTTGATACTCAGAACTAGGAGGAGCTAGGCAAGGGAAGGGAAGGGAAGGGAAGGGAAGGGAAGGGAAAGGAAGGGAAGGGAAGGGAAGGGAAGGGAGGGGAAGGAGAGGAACTGGAGTCTTGTCTTTTTACTGTCTGGAATGTTTTGTTTCTGAAGATTAAAATCAGCCTGATAGTCTCTGACC
>JASVER010000064.1:722446-860740 GCA_030449065.1 Oceanodroma leucorhoa
GGCCCGATCCCCCGGTTGTCCTGCACCTGCCTTGTGAGCACCCTCAAGATGAACCGCTCCATAATCTTCCCCAGTACCGAGGTCAAGATGACAGGCCTGTAGTTCCCCAGATCTTCCTTCCAGCCCTTCTTGTAGATGGGCGTCACATTGGCAAGCCTCCAGTCGTCCGGGACCTGCCCTGTTGACCAGGACCGGTGATAAATGATGGAGAGTGGCTTGGCAAGCTCCTCTGCCAGCTCCCTCAGTACTCTCGGGTGGATTCCATCCGGCCCCATAGACTTGTGAGCATCCAGGTGGCATAGCAGGTCGTTAACCACTTCCTTTTCAAATTTCAGGGGGGTGTATTCTGCTCTCCGTCCCTGTCTTCCAGCTCAGGGGGCTGAATACCCTGAGGATCATCGGTCTGACTACTAAAGACTGAGGCAAAGAAGGCATTAAGTACCTCAGCCTTTTCCTTATCCTTGGTGGCAATATGTTCCCCCCAGCATCCAGTAGAGTTTGGAGATTCTCCTTGGCTCTCTTTTTGTCATCAATATATTTGTAAAAACATTTTTTGTTGTCTCTTACAACTGTGGCCAGATTGAGTTCCAGCTGGGCTTTTGCCGTTCTAATTTTTTCTCTGCATGACCTAAGGAGATCCTTGTACTCTTCCTGAGCTGCCTGCCCCTTCTTCCAACAGCAGTATACTCCCCTTTTTTCCGTGAGTCCCAGCAAAAGCTCCCTGTTCAGCCAGGCCAGTCGTCTTCCTCGCCAGCTCTTCTTGTGGCACATGGGGACAGCCCGCTTCTGCACCTTTAAGACTTCCTCCCTGAAGAACATCCAGCCTTCCTGGACCCCTCTGCCCTTTAGGACTGACTCCCAAGGGACTCCCTCAATCAGTGTCCTGAACAGGCCAAAGTCTGCACTCTGGAAGTCCATGGTAGTGGTTTTGCTGACCCCCCTCCTTACTTCACCAAGAATCGAGAATTCTATCATTCTATATCAGCCCAAGGCGGCGTCCGACCGCCAGATCTCCCATCAGTCCTGCTCTGTTGGTAAACAGCAGGTCGAGCGAGGCACCTCCTCAGTAGGCTCGCTTACCAGCTGCGTCAGGAAGTTATCTTCCATGCACTCCAGGAACCTCCTAGACTGTTTCCTCTCTGCTGTGTTGTATTTCCAGCAGACGTCAGGTAAGTTGAAGTCCCCCACGAGGACAAGGGCTAGGGATCCTGAGATTTCTGCCAGCGCTTGTAGAATGCTTCGTCTGCCTCTTNGGTCTTGTTGAACCTCATGCAGTTGGCCTCGGCCCATCGATCCAGCCTGTCCAGATCCCTCTGCAGAGCCTTCCTACCCTCAGGCAGATCAACACTCCCGCCCAACTTGGTGTCATCTGCAAACTTACTGAGGGTGCACTCGATCCCCTCGTCCAGATCATTGATGAAGATATTAAACAAGACGGGCCCCAAAACTGAGCCCTGGGGAACACTGCTCATGACCGGCCGCTGACTGGATTTGACTCCATTCACCACAACTCTCTGGGCTCGGCCGTCCAGCCAGTTTTTTACCCAGCGAGGAGTACACCGGTCCAAGCCAGGAGCCGCCAGCTTCTCCAGGAGAATGCTGTGGGAGACAGTGTCAAAGGCCTTACTAAAGTCCAGGCAGACCACATCCACAGCCTTCCCCTCATCCACCAGGCGGTTCACCCGGTCGTAGAAGGAGATCAGGTTGGTCAAGCAGGACCTGCCCTTCATGAACCCGTGCTGGCTGGGCCCCATCCCCTGGTTGTCCTGCACCTGCCTTGTGAGCGCCCTCAAGATGAACCACTCCATGATCTTCCCCGGTACCAAGGTCAAGATGACAGGCCTGTAGTTCCCCAGATCTTCCTTCCAGCCCTTCTTGTAGATTGGCGTCACATTGAAAAGCCTCCAGTCATCCGGGACCTCCCCTGTTGACCAGGATCGGTGATAAATGATGGAGAGTAGCTTGGTAAGCTCCTCTGCCAGCTCCCTCAGTACTCTTGGGTGGATCCCATCCGGCCCCATAGACTTGTGTGTGTCCAGGTGGCATAGCAGGTCGTTAACTGCTTCCTTTTCAATTTTCAGAGGGGCGTGTTCTGCTCTCCGTCCCTGTCTTCCAGCTCAGGGGGCTGAATACCCTGAGGATCATCGGTCTGACTACTAAAGATTGAGGCAAAGAAGGCATTAAGCACCTCAGCCTTTTCCTCATCCTTGGTGGCAATATGTTCCCCCCAGCATCCAGTAGAGTTTGGAGATTCTCCTTGGCTCTCTTTTTGTCATTAATATATTTGTAAAAACATTTTTTGTTGTCTCTTACAACTGTGGCCAGATTGAGTTCCAGCTGGGCTTTTGCCGTTCTAATTTTCTCTCTGCATGACCTAAGGAGATCCCTGTACTCTTCCTGAGCTGCCTGCCCCTTCTTCCAACAGCAGTATACTCCCCTTTTTTCCCTGAGTCCCAGCAAAAGCTCCCTGTTCAGCCAGGCCAGTCGTCTTCCTCGCCAGCTCTTCTTGCGGCACATGGGGACAGCCTGCTGCTGCACCTTTAAGACTTCCTCCTTGAAGAACATCCAGCCTTCCTGGGCCCCTCTGCCCTTCAGGACCGCCTTCCAAGGGACTCCCTCAACCAGTGTCCTGAACAGGCCAAAGTCTGCCCTCTGGAAGTCCATGGTAGTGGTTTTGCTGACCCCTCTCCTTACTTCACCAAGAATCGAGAATTCTATCATTTCACGGTCACTAAGCCCAAGGCGGCGTCCGATGGCCAGATCTCCCACCAGTCCTGCTCTGTTGGTAAACAGCAGGTCAAGCGAGGCACCTCCCCTGGTAGGCTCGCTTACCAGCTGCGTCAGGAAGTTCTCTTCCACACACTCCAGGAACCTCCTAGACTGTTTCCTCTCTGCTGTGTTGTATTTCCAGCAGACGTCRGGTAAGTTGAAGTCCCCCACGAGGACAAGGGCTAGGGATCCTGAGATTTCTGCCAGCGCTTGTAGAATGCTTCGTCTGCCTCTTYATCCTGGTTGGRTGCTCTATAACAGACTCCCAGCAGGATATCTGCCTTGTTGGCCTTCCCCCTCATCCTTACCGATAAGCACTGGACCCGATCATCACAGCTGTCGAGCTCTGTACAGTCGAGACACTCCCTAACGTACAGAGCCACCCCACCGCCTCTCCTTCCTCGCCTATCTCTWCTGAAGAGCTTATAGCCATCCATCGCAGCACTCCAGTCATGAGAGTCATCCCACCATGTTTCCGTGATGGCAACTAAGTCATAGCTATCCTGCTGCGCAATGGCTTCCAGCTCCTCCTGTTTGCTGCCCATGCTGCGTGCGTAGATGCACTTGAGCTGGGCTATCGATCTCACCCCCAACGTCGGCATGCCACCCCTAGGCKCATCTCTAACGAGCCTGGTTTTATCCCCTTCCCCCTTCGAACCTGATTTAAAGCCCTCTCGATGAGTCCCTSCCAACTCATGGGCGAGAATCCTTTTCCCCTTTTGAGACAGCTGAACTCCATCCTTTGCCAGCAGGTCCGGTACCGTGTTTGTTGTGCCAGTTCTGGGCCAAATTCAGCTCTTGGCACAGATAACACAGGACAATGTTCTTTGGACTAGAYCCTCACCCACAGCAGAGACCCTCACCTACAGTGCTTCCCTGCTCTGTGTGCCATTGCTATCCAGAGGGTGGAAAGAATGGAGTTGTCCAGAGGCAGCCTTAACCTTCCCTTCATTTTAAAAACTCCCTGCAGATGAAGACAATGGCAAGCAGTGTAGAGAGCAGAGGGGAAGGTTGAGCAGGGGAAATATTTCAGAGAAGGGTCTCAAATGTGGAAACATGAGAAAGTCAAGATCCTCAGGGGCAGTGGAAAGGGGCTATCAAGATTGTGGTCACTTTTGTGACCCAGCAACCACATGGTACCATTGGTTTGGTGGCCTAGGGCCTACATTGTATTTATGGCTCCTTATCGACAGCTCCTTTTGCAGCYTGTCCACAGCCATCCCTGTATCCATTCTTTCTCTCACAGTTTCTTCAGAGCGGCTAATTTTAAAAAGCATCAATGAGTCCCCAAGGAGGGTTCCTGAGTCTAATCTATTTGTGATGTAAATACAGCATGGTAGTGCTGGAAGAGGTCTCAGGAGTCATTAAGTCAGGGTGTGGAGGAAGGGCCAGTGATTTAAATACATTGCAGACTGTCCCCAGGGAATGGAGATTAATATTTTCTAGGTAGAAAGGGAACCTGTACGTGGGAAAGAGTGATCTCTAGCAGTGCAACAAAGCATGTTAGACTGTCTCTGTGGGAAGGATCTTTTCTTACAATARAGGGTGTGGGGAAGCTCAGTCTAGAGAAGTTGAAGGCCAAGCAGCATGGGGTGGGATAAGGATGGATGTGAGCCACATAGCTCTGGAGATAACAGACCTGTTTCTCCTGTAGGTGCTGAAGGGGAGATTGACAGTAGGGTCTGAGGAGGGCTGAGCTCTGAGCAAAGCTTCCCTGCAGGCAGGCTGTCTAAGCTGAGCCTTGCATTTGCCTGCCTAGCACCACACCTACCATCTCTAGAGCTGTAACACACAGCAAATGCCTGTAAAAGAACATGTCACTTGGGAATCGCTCTGTCCCACACTGGGGTCCTCTGAGCTGGACACCRGGCTGAGGAGGAGAACAAGCTCCTACTTTTGACACGTGGGAGGAGACCTGGTGCAGACTGTTAGACAGTCCAGCAAGGACTCCTAGGTGAGTCAACGCAAGGGATGGTCCAGGTGCTGGGACAAGGGAGCTGTTATCACCAAAATGGGACTGGCAACAGCCTGAGAGCCACCCGGAGCCATTCAGATCAGACCCAGTGTGTAGTTTCAGGTGGGCTTCCTTGGAGTATTTGCTAAAAATTAACTGACCCTGCTGGGAATGTTCTTGTTGATGCATCCCTGCTACTGGTTCTGCTTCTAGAGAAGCTGGTCTGTCCCCAGGGCTGAACTCACACACACCCAGCAGCATTCACAGCTCATCTGTATCATGGTGCACACGACCAAGTAGAGGAAACCAAAAATTAGCAGCCTTAATTTTTGTCTTCAGCATTCTGCGTGATGCACAGGCTTCTCTGGATCCACCTGCCCTCACTTGCCTGATAAATATAAAAAAACATTTAATCCAAGAAATATGAAATGATAACTCTGTTTCCATTTTGCAGGGTTCAAAACAGACCTCATTGCTGTGCTCATCACATCTGCCACCTTATATTTACATCAATCTTATCGTGATTATTGAACAAAAATTTGAAAAATCCTATTTTCTGCTTGAAAGTAAGATGTGTATAGGCAAAAAATTGTTGTTTTGTTACAAGACAGCAAGCTGGAATAAAAAAAGACAGGTAAAATTCTAAAAATATACAATTTGGATAGTGTTAAAAATTTCTTCAAAAATATATTTTCCAAAAAYAATTTTTTAACAGAAAGCTTTTCTTTGCAACACTTCAGTAGTCTCTGCTAGCAAAGAAAGAAAAATCTGGGGGTTGGCCAGTGCCTATTTTTGCAGACTTGGACAGGATATTCCAACRAGACAAAGTTCAGCTGAGTTCCCCAGTCACTGCCTCAGTACAAGRGAGAAAAGGATGTGATACACCAGCTAAGAAAGCCAGAGCAATGCTTTTTGAGGTGCTGAAGACGTTCATCTTTAGAGGYTGACATTCATACCAGGATCAAACAACTGATTTGGCATCAGTATCCAGTGCTTGGTAAGATGGGAATGCCTAATAATCTTTCTCCAATAGACAAGCACAGAGGGGTGAACTTGGGATCTCTTGTTTGACCAGCAGCTGCTGCTGGCACCAAGCAAGCTGGTTTTGAAACTTGTTTGTTCATCCTCTGCTGAAAGCAGATGTCTCTGCAATTAACAGAGATTTAAACAATCAAAAAGAAAAYGAGAGTGGAGACAGGACATCCGACACCATGGTTCAGAGGGATGTGCAGAGTTGAGCTAYGTGGATGCTCCTTTTGCCCTGTCAGATGAACAGGAAAAGAATGATTTTCTGAGCTGGACTGCAAGGCTGGCTGCCTTGATCAGCTTGTTCCTCCTCCGGCAGGCAGCAAGGCAGCAGCAGCACTTCTCTGTGCATGCTTCTCTCTTTTCATGGTGCTTTTGTAGCTCTTTTTCCCCAATCCACAGAAGCAGGTTGGTAATCTTAAGAAAATTGCARCAAGACTTTTGCCTCTACTGCTGTAGCAGGACACCTTGCTGAATGGCCTGCTTTTTGCTTTTCATAAAATCACAGAATAATTCGTGTTGGAAGGGAGCTCTGGAGGTTGCCTGGTCTGACCCTCCACTCAGGACAGGTTCATCTTCAAAGTTTCATTAGGTTGCTCAGGGTCTTAATCAGTCAATGTTGGAATATCTCCAAGGATGGAGATTCCCACAGCTCCTCTGGGCCCCYGCTCCAGTGTTTAACCACCTCCATCCTCCATTTCACCTCATTTTGCATCAAATGTAGGSTGTCTCATTGCACAGCCATTTCAGCAACTCTTGGAAGAAGACGGCAGATTTAAGAGGGACTAGMCATAATGTTCCTCTACTTACCAGCATCCCTACAGGACAGCATYGTGCTTAATCCAATCTGCGTATCAGCTGCAGGAAGGCGCAGTGTTATTGTAATGCCCATCCATCCAGACCTGAGCAATCCAGAGTGCTATAACTCTTTATCTTGCTGAATCACATGCTATAGGAGAGCTCTCTTCATCCTAACTACAYTGCAGCTTCCACTCTGGGTCTTCTTGGTGAGAGCAAGTGTTATGTCTGAAAGGGAGGTATTTTCTGGGGTGCAGAACAGATACTCTAACACAAGCTCTTGGAGCCCAGAAAACTGTGAAAAACCCACTTCCATCACTCAGAAAGTTCTGTTGCTACCAAACTCTGCTAGGCAGTTTTCCTGGTTACAGAGGCTTCTGAGGTTATAGAGACTTCATCATATATCTGCTTCTTTAGGCATCTACATCCCTTTGAAATTGTTCCACAGATGGAGGATGAAGCCCTGAATCAGTTGGCCCCGAGACAGCTAATTTCACAAAGTTTATGTGGAAATTAGCAAGTCTTGTTGTTTGTAATAAAAAGCCTTGGGATATTTGAGCTCTCGGTCAACCCCTCCCTTGACTTTTTCTGAGAAAATTGCCAGAAAAAGACCTAATGATATTATTTCATGCATTATTCTGATGTATGTTCAGTGTTGAACATAATGGCTAGAAGTCCCCTTGCTCAAGGGCAAATTTATTTCCTGGCTAACATCTGGCTACAGACTAATCTTTCCTGCAATTTGCCAGCTGCTGGCATGAGTGAAAAAGAGAATTATTGAGCTCTTTACCTGCTTGTATCCAATTAGGCAAAGAAAAGTTGCTGAAGGTAAAAGTGATGCAATAATGAAAGGTGCAAATGCCTTCCTCTCCGCTGGCTCCTTCCTGCCAGAGCTTAGTGCACATGTTGGCACTCAGATGAGTGATAGATAACCACTGAGATGACCTAAGATCACTCACTCCAGACCCTTATTTCCCTAAGCAAATGCTTAAAGTACAAAAAGCACAACAAGTAGAGATCRTAGCCACCCATGATACCCTCCCTGCTTCTGGCAATCAGCATTTGGGGATTTYAGAATAGAATAGAATGTTTCAGTTGGAAGGGACCTACAATGATTATGTAGTCCAACTGCCTGACAAATTCAGGGCTGACCAATTTAAAGCATGTTGTTAAGGGCATTGTTCAAATGCCTCTTAAACACTGACAGGCTTGGGGCATTGACCAGCTCTCTCAGAAGCCTGTTCCAGTGTTTGACCACCCTTTTGGTAAAGAAATGCTCCCTAATGTCCAGTCTAAACCTGCCCTGATGCAGCTTTGAACCATTCCCATGCATCCTATCACTGATACCAGGGAGAAAAGATCAGCACCTCCATCTCCACTTCCCCTCCTCAGGAAGCTGTAGGTAGCAATGAGGTCATCCCTCAGCCTCCTTTTCTCCAAACCCAAAGTCCTTAGCCACCCCTCATAGAACATGCCTTACAGCCCTTTCACCAGCTTTGTTGCTCTCCTCTGGCCGCATTCAAGGACCTTCACATCCTTCTTAAATTGTGGGGCCCAGAACTGCACACAGTACTCAAGGTGAGRCCAGCCCAAYGCTGAATACAGTGGGATAACCACCTCTTTTGACTGGCTGGTTATACTGTGTTTGATGCACCCCAGGATGCGGTTTGCCCTCTTGGCTTCCAGGGCACACTGCTGACTGCTAYTGAGCCTGCTGTCGACCCGACCAGCACCCCCGGTCCCCTTCTGCAGGGCTGCTCTCCAGCTGCTCCTCTCCCAATTTATACTTGTGCCCGGCATCACTCCATCCCAGGTGCAGGATCCAGCATTTGGACTTGTTAAATTTCATCCCATTAATCATTGCCCAGTGCTCCAATCTATCTAGATCCCTCTGCAAGGCCTCCTGTCACTCAAGAGAGTCAACAGCACTTCCCAGTTTGGTATCATCAGCAAACTTGCTAATGGTGCATTCAACTCCTGCATCCAGATCGTTGCTAAATATATTGAACAGCACTGGCCCTAGGATTGAGCCCTGAGGAACGCTGCTGGTGACCGGTTGCCAGCCAGATGTAGTCCCATTCACTACAACCCTTTGAGTCCTACTGTTCAGCCAGTTCTTCACCCAGCACACCGTAAACCCGCTCATCCCACAGTTGGACAACTTGTGCTGTGAAGGACAGTTTCAAAAGCCTTACTAAAATGCAGAAAAACTACACCCACTGCCTTCCCTTCATCCACTAGACGGGTAACCGTATCATATCAAAGGATATGATATCGAAGGATATCAAACTACTTAAACAGGACTTTCCTTTTGTGAATCCATGTTCACTCTGCCTGATGATTGCATGATGATTTTCTGAAGCAGAAGCTGCATTAGACATCAGAGCCTCCTCTGACAAGAAAATAGGAGACATAAAGTGGTTCTATGGATCTATTGAAAAGAAAAAACYTCTTACCTTCATGTTATGCACAACACAAAGACAAGATCATGGSACAAGTGCGTATTGACCTCGTATAACTGAGCAGAGATGAAACCAGCATGGCAACCCAAGAAAGTGTGCTGTCTCTGCATTATGATCTTGCAGARCATAAAACTGATTTCCTTCCAAACAGAAACAGACAGGAACATCTCTGTCACTCACAGCCAGGCAGAGCCGTTTCCGCCTGCTCCACTCTGGCCCRCTCAGACCCTGCTCACTCACCGACAGGCCGGTCCTGGGTCACTGGACATGGCCATGGAGCACCTTGAAAGATAAGGAACAAGTCCTCARACTTGTAAATCCTGCATGCATTACCTTTACGCCCCTCTTCAGTGTCCAGCTGTCCACAGGTTCATCAGCAATTTTTCCTCTCAAGGAAAGACCCTAGGAAAGAAAGAGGCTGAGGCTCAAGGAGCAAACACAGCTGGTGCTCAGCAATGCAGGTATATTGCTACAGTGTGTGTGCTTTATAACTTCCTTCTGAGCCTTGCTCCCCATAATCAGATTATGAAACCTTAGAATCAAGTTAATGCAAACAAACAGATCATGCGGAGAGCAATAAAAATAAAATATCATAATAAAAAACCTAAATAGAGAACATATTCGGTAAACAGAATGCTGTAAACAAACTAATGTGTCTCTCTGCGGCAATATTCGGCGAGATATGGAAGAGCCCCAAGAGATGGCATGAAAACACAGCTGTTCTCCTGTTGCATTAGGTGAAGAGTGAGAGGAGAGACGCAACTGCAGCACAGCTCCTACAGCTCCAGGGTCACGGCAGGGACAGCTCTGCCCATGCTCATGGAGCAGGAAGGTGGTTCCTCCTGGTGCCTGTGCTCCAGGTGATGCTCTGACTCCTCTTGCATGTGAGACCCATGGCAAAATGATCAGCCCAACAAAATGGAGGCCATCAACCAGGCTGCTCTCCCTGCCGGCCRTGGCTCCTCTGCAGACACAGCATTGTGTGTGCTCAGCAGGAACAGGAGAGAAATGGCCATTGCATCTCTTAGAGCATTTCTGAACTTTCTCTTCTCCATGAGCCATGTGGATGAGCCTCACAGCTCAGTTAGGTACCAAGCTTTGTCTCTGCAGCTCTGGGGACAGCACTGAGTCATCACCCTGGGCCAGGACACGATCAGAGCTAGGTAGGAAAAGCACGAATTGCAGCATCTCATGGAAAAATTGTGGGTTTTAAAATGAATAAAAGCAGAATCCTCTTTACTGTCATCACTGGTATAATAGCCTGCCAAAGAGTAGCATCTCTTCCCACCAGTCGTGCTCCAGCCCCTAGGGGTTGCCTCTCTTCCTTTGTTCTCATTTTAAGGAGATCCCATGGCAACAAAAAGCTCAGACAGGGCATGTTGTTCTGATAAACATCAGCTGGAGAAAGGTCTGAGGTCACAGACTGTTTGGGGCAATACATTTACCTGCAAATCTGCTGATTTGAAAAGATCCACTGGAGTTCCAGGCAGTTTCTTATTTCACTGATCATTTTCTTCCCCTCTGGCTCTCCCAAGTCCTGGTTCTTTTTGTCTCCTTCTCCAGTAAAAATGTTACCTCTACCAGTAGTGAGTAGCAACCTTATCATTATTTTAGAAACACAAGCCTTCTTCCTGAAGATGATTTCTTGGTCTGGGTCTCCTGAATGCTCTTCTGCTCTTGAAAGTGGGCCTGTGTTTCTGAGTGTCTGGGAGCACATCTTGTTCTTCCAGACAAGTGCTCTGCCTAGATTGTCCCCATTTGGATCAACAGAGATCAGACCAATCAGGCACTCATCCAGGTTTAATGCTTCCCAACATATTGTTTACTCAATGAATTAGCCCCTCTAGCTCTTCTCCAATCATCCCTCTAAGAGCACAACAAGTTTTACGAACATGTTCATGATTCAGAATTGTTTGACAATTCAGTTTTGTTTCTCAACATTCAGCCTTAAGGATGCATGCTAATTTTCCAGCCTGCGTATTAGTCTAATCACTCACTGAAAGTTCATTCATTATCTGTCTGTGTTACAAAATGCTGCCACTTTTCACCATATTTCTGCTGGTAAGGYAGTCCTCCAAGTCACTACCACTGTGTCATCTCCAGATCTCCATCCAACCCTGCTGTGACGAATTCAAGGTTGCAAATGCGATATAAATGCTTGTGTTGAGGTCATCAAGCTGGAAATTAAACCATGGGATGTGATTTGCACACAAAGCTTTACCATTTGCTGGAGAGTCCAGCCACAGAAGTCACAGACAGCTTCCTGCCATGAAGCACATGAGGTCCATGTTGCCTTAACACACTCACTGATCGCTGTTTTCACTTTCCATGAAGCACTGATCTAGGGAAAACCAAGCACAAAGGGAGCAGAAGAGGTCCCTCAGCCATCCAGCTGCCCCAAGCTTGGGTGAGTTCTGCTTAAGTGATTCCTGACTGATCTTTGTCCAGGCTGTACCTTAAAAACATCAGTGGCAGATACAAGGTCTCCCCGGTCAGGTTATTAAAGTCTTGTTAGGCTATGGAAAGCTGCTYCTAACAGCAAAATTGCTCCTTCCTTCACAGAGGTAAAAACGATAGTTTGTTTCCTAACATTAATGTATTTGGAGACCATCACAAAGTCCAACCTTGGGCTTCTTTTTAGAACTAGATGAAGACCATCTCTTCAGTCTTCCCTTGCAGGTTGTGTTCCCCAGACCTTTGATCATTCTTGATGGTTTCCTTTGGATTTGCTCTAGCTGATCCATATCTCCACAATACAATGCTGAGTGCCTAGACTAACAACAGGACCTGATTCAAACTCACTGGAGTCAGTAGGTCTTTTCTGATTACACTGAATCAGGCGTTGTTTGCAGATTTGTATGAATTTCTAAGTATTTTCTTCTTGTTCTTTTTTTTGTACAAATCTGTATATGGAACAAGGGATTTTTGTGATCACTGGTCTCCCACATCCCCACGCAGGGGATCTTCTGTGGATAAAAGGATGAAATGCTGCTAAACTACTGGATCCTGGGAAGAGCTGTTCTCCACAGGGAGAAAGCAGAGCAAAGTTTGTAAAGTATATAAACAGCATTTCCCCCAGAGGAGGTGAGATGGAGGCAGGCAACTAGAAACTTCAACCATCTTGACTCTGCAAGAAGGATGGAAGAGGCTGAGACCTGAAAGATGGTGCTGATTCACTGCCATGCCAGGGCGTCTCCTGCATCGCCCACAGCTCATAACTAGTTAAGCCTTGACATTTAGGGAAGAGAAAACCATCCACTTTTAGGGCTTATGACTGGCACTTTTAAAGACAGTATTTTTACAGATGAGCCTTTACCAAACCTGTGATTATGTGCCAGTTCATTTAGAGCCTCTCTACAAGCTGAGTTTCTGCTGTAAAAACGTTCACTTTTCCTAGCCTGCTATTACTGTTCATGCTCTTAAATTTGTCTTGAAAAGCAGTTTACCACCTTTGGTGGTAAAGAGCTTTGCATGCCTTAGCAGTCAGTGCAAGCGCAATTTGTACGTGAGCTGGGTTCTAGGCTGGCATAACCCAGCCCCTGAAGGATGTCAGGGAAATTTGTGTTCCTGTGCCTGATGTACAGGGGGTCTGTRGATCCATCCGAGGACTGTCTGCACTGCAGTGTCTGCTCCTGTTATGCTATGAAAACTTATGAAATTTCTAGTTAAAAGCTTCATTTTAGATTCAAGCGATTATCTGTAAATTCTAGCATGACCAGGAAAAAGGGAGAAGGTAAACCAGTGATCCTGATAGCAGCTGGTCTTGGGCGTGGTAAGAAGCAAGTCTGCGTAACAGAGAAGAGAAGGCTGGAGGGAAGATGCTCAACACCTAGGGCTGTGCTGTTCCCACTGTGCTGGGCTGACCCTCAGTGYCTAACTGCTGAGCATTTCCCAAAAAATACTGCAAAGACTGTGTGTTCCTGTGTCAGATCTTTTCTTGAGGAGCCCTCAAATGTGGGTGAGGTTGATGATGGGGGCTCAGCTCTGTGAAGATCTTTGGGGCCCTGCACAAGGCACTGGCAGGAGACTCAGCCCTATCCTGAACTTTGAATTAAGACATTCTAACTACACAGCAAGGACTTGGAGCTTTATGGAAAATGCAATCTAAAGACAGCTTGGATTGTGCACAGCAAGATCCTCCCATATACRCAGGACATACCTGTTTTCTGGAAGGATTGGAGAGCTCCAGCAATGAGTTGCGTGCTAAAGCTCATTTCTAATTTAATTATTCAAAGCTTAACATGGCCATGTCGAACACGTCCCACAGGTTAATAAAGATGCAGAAAAAGAGGCTGGTAGAAATGTTTTCCTGGGGCTTTGTTACTGGAGTGCTCCACCSAGTTGTCCTCATAGCACTCGCCATGAATCAAGGACTGCACGCACCTGGAAGAAATCAGTACAAAACCCGAGTGCTGCTCAGAGCAGACCCACGAGTGCCAAGCGGACGGATGAAGGGGAGTCTTCACTCTGGGTGCCTGTGTGCTGTCAGGGGGGGGAACCACGGCGGGAGTGGAGGCAGGGAGGACAGGCAGGGCGATGGGCAGCAGGAACAAGGGCGGCTTTGCTGGAGGAGTGCAGCAGGGCTGCGGTGCCAGGTTTTGCTGTGGATGGATACTTAGCATTAAGAGTAGCCGGMAAAATAGGAAATCAACTTTTTTTAGACAAAACGTGCCGGGATTTCTTTCAAAAAATGGGAAGGATATGCAATTTTTGTGATTTTTTTTTTTAAGGGAAACCTGAAGACTAGGACTAAAAGGAAATTCTACTTGATTTCATGTTGGGCTTTTGTTCCACTTTACCTCCAGAAACCAAGAACCTAGGAACTGGGAGTTATCCTTTGGAAAACAGAAAAAGAAATAAAATACTTATTTTCGTGTGTGTGGTGTTCTCCATTTAGAAACTACAGAAAAAGTGGGGACAGATGAGAACAAGAACATAACAGATGGATGAACTGTCTCATAATTGGTTTTGAACTAGGAAAAGTTTTGAACTGGAAAAGGTGGTACTACATGAAAGCAGAAAAAATATATTTTTTAAAGTATAAAAAAGATATTTTTCACTCCCACTTATAGTAATACAATCAAAATAAGTAACAATATTAAGTAATTACTAATAAGTAATATTAGAAATAAACTTAATAGTAATTACTAATAAGTAATAATACTGTCAAAATAAGAAACTTCATACAGAGTGAGAAGGATGCAGTTTTAATTTTTTTCATTATTTCTCAGGAAAGTATTGGTTTAAAAAAATGTTTTTCTGGGAAATTTTTCATGCTGGAGAGGAAACAGATTTTGTACTCTTTCTCCCAGTTCATCTCTAAGGCAGCTCATAACTGGGAAGGCAGATGAGGAACACTGGTGTTACATCAGCTACCAGCTGGGTTCCCCACAGGTACAGAGTTAAAAAGACCGCCCCTGCAGYGAGGGACTGTATTTCAGGGTGAAGCAACAGAACTTGTGGCAGAGGACGAGGTGTCTGACCCCTTCACCCCCTCTTAACGTCTGCATATCAGGGTCCCTTTGTGGTCAATGGAGACTCACCAGTGGACACAAGGCAGCTTGAACTGCTCTCTGGAGGTGCCTGTTTCTTTGCTTTGATTGCACATGAGGCTGACAGTGACTAGCTCAGACGTGGATGTCCAGCTACGTGAGCTGCTGGGCTAGAGGAGATGGCTTTTACCGTATGTRCCTTTGGGTAGATCTCAAATCTCTTCCAGTTGGCTGTTGATGTCCCGCTTAAAACACCGCATCTTCTCCCTTCTTGGGCAGTTCAGGAAAAAGGAACAAACGATGCTCCTGGATGCTTCCCAGCCATGGGCTGTGAGAAGGAACCACCACAGGCACTGCTGCCTCTCCAGAGACTGGCAGCGTAGGGATGATGATACCACCCTACCGTCTCGGTGTGGCTACCATACACAATTTTTTGTTAGCCATATAATTAAATATGATCTGGCATTGTTGTAATTCTTTCCAGTGATGATGAATAAGAAAGAGGCATATAGAATGATGGCAGATTTATTCAAAGGGGAGCATTTCAACAACTATATTGTTGCTGTAGCAGTATCAACAAATACGTATTTTTTTTCCTAAATACATGGATTTTTCCTAATAAGACCAAATTACGTCTGCTTTACTCAGAGAGAAATGTAAAAAAGACTATAGAGAAAGGAAGCCTCTGAAATATCAATTTGTGGAGTGGGTTTGTATGKCATTCTAAAGCTTTTAGTATTTCTAAAGGAAGATCAAATTTCTGTTCAAGCAGTTTTTCTGACAATGAAAATAATTTGCTACAAAAATCAACCCCTTCTGAACTTTCTCTCAGCTCTGGAGTTCTGTGATGACATGACTCAATGCTATTTTCAATTATCTCCCTTTGACAATGAAGCACAGCATTGTSCTTTATATCAAGGTTTTGACAAGAACCTTCAAGCTTTCATGCTGCAGTTGCAATTCAGATGTTTTCTTTTGCTCCTAATTTTTTAACAGACTCTTCCACTGAGCCCATCTCAAAATGAAATGAATCTAATTTAGATTCAAACGAATCAAAATGAGACTTTAAAGCCTTTTTTTCTGAAGAAATACAGCATCAGGAGAAATCTTTGAACACAAAGGAATCCCCAGGGAAGAAGACAATTTTGGCAACAGATTGTGCCATGTTCAGAGGGCAAGACCTTGGGGATGTGACAGTCCACTGCTTCAGTCTCTGCTGATAGACTTTGTGGAAATACCTGAAGCAAATGCCACTATTCTGGTCTAGGAATTATCACCTTTTTTCCAAGAAGGCCTCCAAATGAGGTAGACCAGGAGTTTCTACCTCTGATTCCCCGTTCCAGCTGAGTGAGCCATATGCTGAGTCCTCAGCTAACCTGGGGAGAGGTCATTCTGGGGAGAAATTCAAAATACCTCTGGTTTACGTTACATTGTTGTTACTGCCACCTGCAAAATACTTGAAAAGCATTTACAAAGATGGTGCAGCAGACCTATTCCCAGTAGTGGCAGACCGTAAAAAAAGAGGGGTGATAGCCACAGACTGGGAGCTTCAGTTTGAACATTAGGAAAAACTTCTTTACCAGGAGGCTGGTGCAGCACTGGGAGAGTGCTCCAGTGGGTGGAAGCATCTCARATCTTGAAGGTTGACCTGCTGTTTGGAAATAGTCCCATTTAGAGTGAGAAGCTGGAATGGAGACCCCCAATGGCCCTTTCCAACCAACCTTTCCATGCTTCTGCATCTGGCAAACCATTGACAGAGACAGCCTGAGAGAGCTCAACATAAAATAAGGAGAAAATGTTATGTCTAGGCATTACCAGAAGGTTACATGAAGACATGTGGGCCCTAACTGTTGCAGAAACACCAGGAGGCCAGTCTAAGTGGAAGTTTGGCTCTCAGATGGTTARGGAAAGGCCATTGCTAAAGAGATACAAAGAATGCAAATCAGGGAGCAGCAATGTTTTCCAGGAAAATAGCATTCTGTAATTCAAGAGCTTTCTTTGGGCAGCAAATATAGGTGCAGGGTGCAACCTGCTATGACCCTGTGCAAGTAAATTCCTTGTAAATCCCATCCATAAATAACCCACATGTTTGGGCTGTAGATGTGATGTCCAAGGCTTCCCGGCACTGAGAAGCAGAGCAGCTTGCTCAGGAGAATTCCAGAGGGTTGTGGAGGTGATGGGAGACAAGAGCTGGTCTGCTGTTCAGCCTACCATCTCTGACGGACATGAATACCCCCCGCAATGGCAGATCCCAAACACAGACCATTAATTAGGAGCTATTTTTTGCCTCTTTTTCCTTTACTGGGGTAACTTCCTGATACTAGGTAATTATCTCTGGGTAACAGAGGGAGGTTGATGTGGAAGACTGGAGACTTCCACAACTATTTCTCCACTGCTTTTTCTGCTGAGCACACATGAAAGGCTTGTTCRGCCACCCAGACTGTGCCATGGTCCTCTCCTTCTCTTTCCTTGGGGACATGCTGATCATGACACGTCATGTCACTGGGAATTGCTATCAGAAATGGCTTCCAGCTGCTCCACAGTTCATACAGGTTGCTGGTGGCTTCTTATTGTGTCATGTGTGGTGATGGTGGCACATGTGGTAGACAGCAACAGTGGCAGGTATACCTGGCCATGCCAGCACTTTGCAGCATGTTTTTTTTAAAGGCTGAGACAAGCGCTGTCGTGGGCAGAGAGAAGGAGTTTCTGAGCACTCTTGAGGCACTTTGCAGTAAAAAAAAAAGGTGCTCTGAAACCCTGTAGGACTTGGGATTTCTCACCAAAAATGTTAGTTGGCCAAAGAGGCCTTCTCAGCAGTCTCATGCCTGTGGTCTGTGCACACACAACTTGCCTAAGCCCTTGTTCCTCTCCTTGCTCRCTTCCAGCTTTAGGGTCTCCCTGTCTTTGTGAGCATTTCTATTGCCCTCATGCTTCGTAATTGTCACCTTAAGATACGGATGGACAGCAGACAGAATTGCATCACTGTACTCTGAGAGCTGACAGCATGTAATGCCTCTCAGCTTGGCAGAACTTCACCATCACTAGGAGCAAAGCTGAAATCCTCTGCTAAAGGGCAGGTACCCATGCCTTACACAAGGGAATCATCTCCATTATCCTTTTCAGGAAAAATGGTTTGAAACTGCTTGCTTCCTTGTTTGTTTATTCTCCTAAGGAGCTTTGTTCTGCAAGGAACCTTAAAATGATCAACTACTGCCAAAGCCGTCAGCAAAAAATTTTGACTTTTATAATGAAGAACCTGCAATTATGGAAATGGACTGTTTTCAGTGACAAAGTGTTGATAAAAACAACAAAAATAATTTTGCCAACAATTATCACATTGAGACTTGCTGCATTATGATTAAAATCTTCCACTTTCCAAAGAAAAGGACCTGTCGGGTGTGTTGCAATTTAGCCATATAAAAAAATAAAAATATTGTCTGTAAAATGGTTACCTGAAAAACATTTAATGACCTCTGGTTATCCATTTAGGGTCTATAACACCCAGTGAAGTAGTTGTAGTCCATTCAGTAGCAAAATCATCCCAACACATTAAGAGGGAGCAGAAATAATTGAGGTCTGGAGGGGCTGAATGCAAGGAATGATTAAAAGAGATACTTATGCATAATGACTTGAGATGAAACATAATAAGTTTCTTGGAGGGTATATGCAGCAAAAAGATGCGATTTGTTTAGCGTTGCACACTGGGGCATAATTAGAAGTAATAGGATTATATTTATGCATGGAAAAATAATCTGATTATCAGGAATCRTTTGCAGCTGTGAAAAAGAAGTTGTATCTGCAAAGGGTTAATTGGTGCTTTACAAGCTGCAGTATCCTCCCTCCAGGCATATTCCTGCCTCAGTCAATCTAGGGTTGGAGCTCTTCCAGCAGGTTGCCATAGGCCTTCTACGGTGGATCCCTTTGGGTAGAGCTGTTCAAGAAGGCTCCCTCTTTGCCAGTGTAGTTTGAATTAGGCTGTTTTTTAGGAATGTAATAGTTTCAGTGCAGAGAGGGTGCTGTTTTAATAGGCCTCTTCCTCCACGGTCCTTCAGGGACCACAGCTTCATCAGAAGGGGRTGCCCCAGGAGTGGGACAGGAAGAGGAAGGAAAGGAAGAGGAGAGGGACAGACCTCCTTCAGGAGAACCAGGGGCAGAGTGCGGTGAAGTTGTGGAGTTTGGTCGGAGGGAGGGTACCCAGTGAAATGAATCCATAACTCAAGGCATATGACATGTTTCTATTAGGAGGTGGATCAAAGCTGTTTCTCCTACTGAAAGACCTTGTGGAAGAGGGTAAGACAGTTGAAACTAGATGTAATGGTCTCATTAAAGTGCTGAGTGATTTTTATTCACCTAAGAATTATGTTCTTACTGAAAGACATGATTATTTCCAAGACCGCAGGCAACATCTAGATGAAGAGATGTCTGAATCTATAACAAGCCTGAAAGGCTTCCCTTCCAAGCACACATCCAGCCTGACAGCAGAACAATAGCTGACTGTTTGGTGTGTGCCTGCATGCATTAGCAGTGAAAAATGCAACAAATCACYCAGCACAACCAAAAGGAGAGAAAAGTGGCCATTTTGTGTAAACAGAACAATGTGTCCCTCTTAGTTTTGTACATCAGGTCTTAAGGTWGTACCCACGCTGAGCAGCCAGAGTGCATCCTGCAACTCTCACACATTGGTGGTCTGAACATCCAACTTGTGAACCTCACTGGACTGCACTAGCCTCTTCTTGCTGTTTGAAGGCAGGCAAGGGAGAGAAGGAGGGATGGTTTACTCCAAAGCTCTCATCCTGTTATGARACTGGGATGTCCCCAGGTCACACATCTAAACCTATGAATCTGGAAGAGCTCCTGAACCCACCAGTTTGGSRTAGGCATGGGGGATTCTCTTTCTGAGTAGCTGAATCCAAACCACCAGAGGCTCCAGGTGACAGACTGACCTGGACTGACCATCTGGSCACAGTATCCTGTCTCCCCTGGGTCCCTGGTGCATTCATTGCCAGTGGACCTGCCTCTCATACCTGGAATCAGCCCCTGATCTCACCAAATCTTTCGTTACATTTGCAYCACCCCTGCCCTTGTGACCGCATCTGAGTGGTGTTCATGAAATGCCTGCAGCTGTACTCCAGAGTTTGTAGGTTTCATTGCAGCATATGCCTCCTGCTAGGCTTTTATAGCCCGTTCTAAATCCTCTGCCAGCAGAGTCCCTACTGTCTGTACTTGAACTAGCTCTCTTGGTGATGTCTTTCCTTACTAGACGGGGAAAAAAAATCACCCAAGGTCATGTGTCTTCCATAATCACATCACCTCCCTGTCCTCCTCCTAATGAGCCAAACAGATTGAGCTCTGAAATCACTCTATGTAAGGCATTTTGTTTAGTCTTTGAATCACTGTGTTTCCTACAACCTTCCCCGTCTTTTTACAGACTTTCAGAAGGTCAGGGCCGGAACTGAGGTGAGACCCCTTCTCACTGGTGGAAGGGGAGATGCACAAGAGCTATTGCATCAACTTGTGTTGCAACAGAAATAAACTAAGTTAATAGTAGTAGCGCTAATGATCTGCATAATTGGAATTATTGTGCATTTTCAGCTCACAGATTTCAACAGGGACAAAGTAAAACAGAATGAGAATGTCCACTGAAGAATATTTTTATATTCAGGAATGAGAAGGTACAAGTGCTTGATGCTCAGAGGTGCMTATGGTTCCAGCAGGCAGCCTTACTGTAAGAAACAAGCAACAGTAATAAAAAGTCTGAAAAGGAAAAAAATTAAGTTCTTCATGCCAAGACGATTTCTCGCCTACAGTACGCCTGACAGTCCACTGAGCTTCTGCTCCCACAGAAGCCACATTAGAATTTCGTAATCATAAATGATGCCTAAGTATGAGACAGTTACCTATTTTTGTTATCTTTCAATCTCACATGTTTCTCTATGGCAAGGATGTCCCATATTTTATTGAATCAATATCCCAGAGTGGGGAGTATAGATTGTGCTGGCTTCAAGCAATAAGAGTCTAGAAGCAATCATAAGAAAACAAACAGGGGTATTTACCTTCTCTTGTGGGGATTCATTTTTAACTCCTAGCAGCATGTTGGATACATTCTGTTGAATGTTATGAGTAATATTTTTTGATCTATTGTTTCACCTTCTCTAAGGCATATTTTATTTCAGAACAATCTTCTTTTGATGTTTTAGAGGTCCTCCTGGCAGATTTCTGAGATGAATCACATCTTTGTCTAACTATTCCCTTTTGAGACAAAAAAAAAAAAAAACAAAACAAAAACCCAAACTTTCTTGGGTGAAGTACCATCATGAGAATTTGGGGCTAATATTTAATTCATTGACACAGTGGAGAGAAAACCTTCTGTATTGTGCCCCAGTATTAGTATTTTCATACACTAGGATACCAAATTACTCCTTCAGTCTCTCTGTCTTTTGTTTTTAACATTGGATGAGTGTTAGTGACAATTTTCTTCCCCCTTCTCATACAATTAACCTATTTTGCCACCAGTGTCACATGTCCCCAAAGTGAGCCCTTGCTAGCTAGCTTTCAGGGGGAGGTCAGTAATGTAAGATTTTAGTTATATTCTGAGTGCCACCAGTACATTATTGCATGAAAAGAGAAACCCACAGAGAGAAATTCTGAGTCCTATATGACCACTTCTTCCAGGAATTACACTTCAACAACCATGGCCAGCTCCTGAAGAACATCTGAATTTTCCACAAACTCTTCCACCACCCAACACAGCCTCCAATACCAATTGCCTCTAAACCAAACCTGAACCTAAATGAATTCCATTACAGAGCATGTCTTTTCAATACTGAACATTTGCTCATACATAAAACCAAAATAAACAAAAAAAGAGTGAGGAAGAATCAATGTAAGAGTGCCATCTGGTGACATCTGCCATAACCTTATATCATAGACAGCTTCTTCTCTGCAGTGCAGAGTGGAAAAATTACGGAGAAGATCTATGACACTACAGGAGTTTTACAAAACTGATCCATTTTCTCCACAAAATTCTTCAACTTATGTAGGTAACTCAAAATTGGTAGCTGTGGGTTAGGCTTCTTAAAAATCCAGCCCCAAATGTGTAAATGTGGGTGCAAAGTGCCTGTGTAATATTCATGGCCATGCATGCAAATTGAGTAATTGTCCTTGCAAATGGCTAATTAGGTACATTGGACATGGAATTGGGATAACCGTGCACACAAATTAAGCCTGCACTTTTGTGCTGAAGTGGTCTGAAAATCTGTCTCTGGGTTTCTTACCCTAATTTATTTAGATATTAACATCTTGTATTTATGCAAATGCCTGTCATGCTTGAATGTTTTGAAATGCAGCCGTGACAATTTGAACATGACCTAATGTCATACTCTGCATAGTAATGGCTCTTCTTGTCCAAAAGAGGTTAATTTCTATCATGGCCCAATTTAATCCAGTTTTCTACTGGGAATCTGCTCTACTTAAGAAAACAGAAGTCCAGGTTGTATTTCAGGGAGAAGTTGCTTGGACTTATTTATTTTTTGTGAATATTTTCACATTGTCTCCACCTGTAGAGACCGCACAAGACCAAGATTCTCATTTAAAGAGGCTTTGAGTGGGACTTTGGCTCTACTTGCTGGGCAGATAAGGTTTGAGAGACATAGTAGCCATTCTGCCTGCTAACCATAAGGACCAGTCTCACATTTTAGGGGCAAATAATAAACCCCTGCAAGAAATCTGGGAAAATTAAACCAGTGAACTAATTTTTTGGGTGACGGCTTTTGCATATTTCTGCTTTTTAAGATGGCTTATAGCACACAGCGCTATGCTCCCTGGCATGGTTTTGATGTGGGCCAAATAACACTGGTCCAAACCAGTTGCAGGTGTGATTTGGGAGTAGGAGTGGTCCAGGGACCATTCCCAAAAGTCTTTCAGCATGCAACCACTGTTCAGGAGGGCAGGAGACTTTTGTTAGCAAAGGCACAACTCTTCCATGCCAGCTCAGAGATTAGGTACATCCTGGGACACTTGCAATGTCCAGGGCATCTGGACCCACAGCAGACGAGGTGCTTTGCTGGGAACCCAGTTCAGGTTTTTGCCTTCTTGCTAAAATGACCTGGGGCTTTGGGCAAGTCATTCAAGGTATCACAACCCCTAAAGTACAGGGGGATTAAAGGTGCCAAAGGAACAGCTTACAGTCCCTAGGCAGTCAATAAGTAAGAGGAGAATCTGAATCAAACTGCCAAGTAGTCCCATGGCAAGACAAGGAGCAACCTCCCATGACCGACAAGTACCCACCAGGCATGGGTGTGCACCTGATCTGCCATATTGGAGCTCCACCACCCAAATCAGGATGTGTCAGCASTCCCAATGCAGAAGGCAATACTCATCTGAAAATCAGCCCCTCTGGGTATGTGGTTCATTCATTTCAAAATACAGCGCATGGACAAGGAGGTGGTTTAGCAAGCTTAGCGCACCTCCCTTACCCTGCACACTCATCCTCCTGSCTCCAGTAGACAAGGCAGCCTCCTCTTTGCTCCCCTGTCATATGCAGGACTGCAAAAGGGTTTGATAGAGAAGCATGATAAAACCCATTTTACCTGTGTCCTGCCAGATTTTTAGCCAAATCAGCAACTCTGTGAGTTGCAGCGAACTCTGCCCAGTGTCCCCCAAACCCCACGAAGTTCATTGCTGCCAGACACAAGTCCTCGCAGGCAGCTGCTCACCCCCCKTAGCAGTCTGTGCTGACCTGCAAGCTCCAGCACGGTCCTGCCACCATCTCCCCTTCTGCCAGGCACACACCAGGCTGGGCAAGTCTCTCTCCCAGAGCAGGTTTGCTCTTCCCAGGTGTGGAAACAACCTTCTTACCAGGGGTTTCTATCAGACACTGCTTTTCTGCTGAAAGGGCCATACTGTATAAACCAGGGACAGACAGCGGTGGGGTACTGCCGCTGCAGCAAAGCAGCCCACTCCCACGATTTTGTGTGGCTTCATCTCTAGCACACCAACTTCAGTTATTCACTGTCAGCGTCACTCACCTCCCATTTACCACACATGATTTTGACGGAGGTCTTGGCTGTTATCTCCGGGCATTTTCCTCTGGACTAATTTATCCTTTCTATCACTAAGTTTTGTTAATGATGATAAACAACACCGTATACTGGCTGAAATGGATTTCTGTCATTCCGGAATATTTAGGACACAGGAATCCGCAAAATATGACCTCAATTTAAGTCCATCATTTTCTCCTTCTGGAATTGCTCAGCTGGAATAAATACCATTACCCAGTCCAGGGAGACTGGCTGAGTGAGTGGATTGCAGCACACGTACCTGGAGTGGAAGAAATGCAACTAAAAATCCTACCTCTGTGACAGGAACTGTGAAAAATTGCACTAGCATTCCCAGAGGTCCAGTGAGGACCCTGARCAGTGGCTAGCTGAAAGTCGGCCTTTTTTTTCTTTCAGTTCAAGAAGAAATTTCATGGTTGGCCTGAGAAATGACACTGACAAAACATTTGGTGAAATGGATTATTTTCCAGGAGCAAAAAAAAMCCAGCTAGTGCCACCCCATCCCCCCCCAAAAAAAAGTTCCGTGTTAGCTTGAATATCAGTATTTTTGCAAGTTCACGCAATGGTGCTTGGGCAGCAGCGTGTAAAGACACAACCCCATTTTTCCTGAGAATAAAGCTTTTTATATAAAGAGGGGGAGGGAGCAAACAACTTGGTCACAGGATAAATWGGGGTACAAAGAGGAAGGAAAAAACCTCTCTCATAGGTTTCTGATAAAGTAGTGCAAAAGGCACCACCAGCATTATGGGTGACAGCAAAGGCACGTGCCGATTAAGCCCAGCAGGTATGCAGGTATGCRATGAACAGCAAGGATTTCATATGGGAAAAATATTAAGCAATATCTGTGGCAGGGATTCAGTGCTTAATTTGGAATGTAATCATCGTGCAAGGCAGGTTGTGCAGAGGGTGAGGGAGCTGATGCCGGTACGTGCAGAGAGCATGGAGATGAGGGTGGAGTGTGCATTCAAACACAGGTGGGAAATGAGAAGAGTTCAGGAAATCAGTTGCCACAGGGGTCTGTGGCAGGAAAAAGTTTTGAAAGTGCTGAGACRAAAGGGTAGGTAACCCCTCCAGAGTGAGGAGGAGGTTGGCAGGGAAAAATGTCACAGGCTATTAACCTCTGCAGAGCAGAGAGAGAAAAGAGTCATTGGCATTTGTATTACAGGAAAGGGTCAATCTGAACAAGCTGAAAATGCAGTGTCTCCACGGCGTTCCTGATTTTCAATCATCAGTAGAGTTATGAAATTTTAGTTCCTACATTCTCCTTGTGAAGTTTTTGGTCTCTTCTGAAGACTGTGAGAGAAAGGTCAAGGATGAAGTAGTCGTTCTGTGAAAAAATGTTCTCTCAGTAATAACTGTTTTTACCTAGGCTTTATAGATTGTTTGTATGAGTTCATTCTGGTAGGTACTGGCTGACCTCARCCTAAGAGCTTATGGGAGAGCATCTGGTATGCAAGATAACGCACATCACTTTTGGCATTGGCATGTGTAGGATCCTTGGGTTTTGATCTGCTTTGCACGCATGGGTCATAGTAATTGTGGAGGCATACTGACAGRTTTCATGTATTTTTACATTTACTGCATTAACAAACTTGGTGCCACTTGCTATTTCTTGGTCTACAGAAAGTTTGCTCCCAGTCAGAGGGGAGGCTTTGTTTGAAACACAGGGAGAAAGARTCTGGGAAAAATAATTTTGTGGCATAATCTTCTCTTGGTATAGGCTGTAACTGTTTACAGCCATATACATCTGCCTCAGGCCATCATTTTTCTTCATGGACTCCAGCACAGGACTCTGCGAGTGAAAGAGAGATGTGCAGTTGGAGGGGTGGGAGCTTCCTTTTTTATTGCAATAAGCTCCTCTGAAGTGTCTCAGTAACTTGTACATAAATGTGATGTATTTCCTGGGAGGCTGTCTTATGCACTGAAAATCATCTTCAGTTTGTTGAGGTCTTGCTAATTCTTCTCTGAGCAGATGTGGTGATGTCTGAAGGCCTGGCTGTACATCACTGCTTTGGGTACTTTTTGCAGAGTTGTGGGTTTTATGAAGCATGTAAATGGGCCTTTTGTAAGAAATAAGTTGCAAGATACCATTTTCATACATCACTTCAGTGTAAGGATCTGCTAGAAAAGCATTCCCTGGGAGGGTAGCAGCTGTTGGATCTGTCCTGGAAGAGTGAGAAACCAGATCTTTGCACCAGGGAATGTATAGGCTCCATGTATGGGCTGTAAACACAACATATAGCTGGTGGAGGGAGATCTCATGATGAATGCAGTCCAAAAGTACAGTAACCAGGGTCTGGAAACTCAGCATTCAGTTTCTCAATGCCAAGCTTGGTTTTACAGCTGGCGCATGACTACACAACTTGACATGGTCCAGACTGGACAAAAAAGGACAAGAAATAATCCCAGTTCTGGTCAGTTATTTCACCACACGTCAGACATTACTTTGCCACCTGTCTGTGACATCAGGGACTATCCCTGAGGATCTTCCAGTCCTCTTTCCTCTGGTACCTGTTCATCTGACTGTGTCAGCTACAGAAGCCTGAAGATATTCTCTTGCATCGGTATCCCAAAGGGATTATTGAAAAATCAGAGTTTATAGTTCATTCATATAATGGAAGGCTCACATTGCCATCGATGGCTAAGAAATAGTCAAACTGGAACAAGTTGCTGCCATAATTTTTATTTGCAAAACTCAGAATCATTTATGGGCATTTCATTCTTTATATTACTATATGGAGGGTATTCTTTTCTGCCAGCAATCCTGGCAGGAGGAAGGGACCAAAAGTCAGAGCATGATCTAGTGGGTGATAAAAGCAAGGAGAAATTTAAAACCTACAAATCTTTTGCTATGGATGTTACACTCAAAACCCTGCTGTAGGCAAAAGGGAACACGCAACACATATGGAGCTGAGAATACACTGTCAGTATAATTAATGTTTTGACAGCCTAGTAGTCCAAATTATCTAATTATTACAGAATAGCATCGTTAATAATATGGTCAAAATAACTGTATATAAACTTCATGATACATGCCCCTTTTCTCTGGTTTTGTGCTCACCCTCGCTGTGTCCCTCTGGGTTGGCAGCTTCAGCCTTCTCCSAGCCCAGTGTAGGGGCTGTGACACAGCAGCAGTGTCCTGAGCCCTTTGCTGGGATAAGTCTGATATTYGTGGTGGGGTTTCTTTCTCCTCCAACGTGGGTTATTTTAATACCCTTCCCATCACACTCTGCTTCCTCATCATTGAATAACAGCTAAAATTTAAAAGCCGCAAAACAACACTGCTTTTAAAATAAAGGACTTGGGTCCCTTATGCACTGACTACCTGGATTTGTGTCCTTTATATAYACGATATTGCTGGAAGTATTATCATGTATGGCATTCCCATGAGTTATGCAAYAGTCACTTTGACCCCTAGACAACTGTTATCACAGCTAAAACTAAAACCAGCCCAGGTCACAACAATCCCTRGGATGTCTTCTGTACTTACATCCTACTATTTCAGCTCTTTTCAGGACTTCAGAAAGGGCACAAGAATAGACCCAGAACTAACATTTGGGGAAAACCTATCCTCAGCAAAGCAAATGAAACCTAAGAAGCTCATTAAAAGTTTGCAGATGCATTTTCAGCTGTAGACAACTCATCRGATGGATCATGACATTTTCGTAAAACCTGGAAGTACTGCTTGGAAGAGTTGCTTTTGCATACCCAGGGCAAATTTCTTTGACACACCTCATGGYTTACAACAATTTTGGGTCTTCTCTTTGACTATATGAAACCTGACAACCTTTTAAAGACATACAAATGAACAAGATACAAGGTTTAAAGCTGTATTCCTTGAAGGCACTGTGGTCTGTATCATCTCAGGCACCTTGAAGGAGGTGTCCTTGACTATATTCGGATGATGGCTYTACCTGCTAACCTGCTTAAGAGTCGGAGCACTGTGACCAAGTATTTAGGGTACACCTAAGGGTATGGGAAGATCAAATTCTTAAAGGTAAGGTTAGAATGTAGTGCCCTGTATCTGTCACCAAATGACAAGATAAAAACTCATTTGAGATTAACAAGTATAGTCAGGATTTCATATCCTGTATGGCGTAACAAGGCAGCCCAGAGGCTGGTGGGGGTCACCTACTTGCAACTGGCCAGATAAAGTGCATTCTCTGTAATATCCTGATACTTAAAGGTTTGATGTTGGCAAGGAATCAATTTTATATAATAACCTTCTGAACAAGCCCTTGATGGAGATGTGAAGATTGTAGACATCCTGACTGAGATCTGAGCTGGAAGCTCSTTTCACCCGAGCAGAATCACTGCTGGGGTCCTGAGTGCACCAACGGGCTCTGCAGCCACTTCACCTCCTCCCTGGAGGCTCAGCTGCCCCTGCTGAAGGTCGGTTCTGATTTGGTGCAACCTGGGAGGAGACCTGGGAGAAGCCTTGTTGGTGGCCTCCCCTCTTTGGATCCAGAGCTGCACTGAAGTTTTATTGCAGGCACGCCTGTGCTCACTGATCCTGACGTTGCCCTGCTGACTTGAGTTCCTGCGTTGACCATGGACCTGTCATGTCACTGCAGACTTTTTTGGCCATCGCTGAGCTTTCAGCTGACCCCGGTTACTGTCACCAGACCTGTCCTGTTCTGCTCGCTCAGGTGCTGTGGGAGTGCACCACTTGCAGCGAGGCCATTGCCCCTGCCTGCCTTGCACACTCTCGGTTCCCGGCTCACCTCCCTGTGCACAGCAGCCCACTCTTGCAGTGACAATGTGACTGCTAACCAGATGGGCATCTGAAGCTTTTAAGTACCGGTTTCTTGTAGCTCATCAACTCTTGGGCTCAGTTGTGCCCTGATTAAATAGCTGCAAGCTATGCAATAAACAAATCTCAGTCCAGCCCGCTGAAAACTTTAATTTTAGCCTATGCCATTCACAACATGCAACCAGTCCAGGACCGTTGTTTTTCTCATAAAAAGGTACAGATTTAATGGATGGTGAGAGTGCCTCTGGCTCCATTTCTGGGAGGCAAGAAGCAACAGGGAATATGTGACTTCTCAAGACCCTTTAAGAGCTGGAAAATCAGACACATTGCTCTGTAAGGAAGCAGTATGCTGGGAATCATGAGTCCCAGGTGAAGGATTTAAATAGGGGTCCAGGTTAGCAGGAGGGGTTGAAATGGGTAGATGGTGGGAAAAGGAGGCAAGAGCCAAAGTGGGCTCTTCAGGCTGGGGGAAGGGGTAGAAACTTTTTTCGGTTCTGAATAAAAGGTACTGGAGGATTTGCATGATCAGAGTAGGAGTAGTGATCTTGTTTAAAGTATGCATACATATCTATACATATGTATATGAGAGGGGGAGGTGTTTGAGCACTGAAAATAAATCCAGATTTATTTTCAGATCGGTCAGGATGTCTGGGTCAGCTTATTTGCCTGGGGCAGATGATAAAACAGTAGCAGCACCTGCCCTGCTGTGTTGTTGAATGGGGCAGATTTAATGACTGGAGTCTTCAGGCTGTCCAATTCATAACTCTCTGAGACAAAGGCAGGCAGACGGTGTTTCTTGGTGAGGAGATGGTTCAGAAATAGCAGAGCTCTGCCTCAGTTCCTGCTCTTGGAAACCTGCATGGCTAGAAATACAATTTACTAAAAATGTTASATCCTGCAGTAAGTGACGGGATGGTGCAGGAAGCACAGAATCTGTCCCGCGGAGCAATACATCAGCGTGAACTGGGCATCCCGCCGCAGTGAAGGGAATAGATTTTTGGAAGAGATATTTAAGGGACTCTTAATACGTTTCATGAATCACTGAAAGGGGAATTTATATCTTTGGGGGGTCATGGCAGTTTAACAAGGTTTTGGCTGAGGTTCTAATGGCTTATYGCTGAAATGTAACTATTATAGCATAAAATGTAAAGGTCTTGRCCAGATGAAGCGGCTGAATTTGGAAGTACTCTAGAACCATTGATGTGAAGCTAAAACCTGCTCTTGTGTGTCCTGCTATGAATCTGGAGTCACTCCACCAAATTTGGTGGGATGAGCTGCTTTTACACGATGCGACTGTACTCCTGTAGCTCCTCTCCTGTGTAAGCAAGGCTGCAGCCTGGTGAATTAACCACATCTTCTCATGACCTCTCAGGTTGCACAACATCCACTCCATCACCTTTCCTGCACTTTGCAAAGTTTTCCCATTATACRGAAATTGATTTTGTGCCTTACAGGGAATGCCTAAGGCCAGAGCCAGGTTCTTGGCCATGCAAATTTCAAATGAAGGATTCATGGGACATCAGAGCAGCCTTCCCTTAAGGAGCTTTTTCTTACAAGAACTATTGCCTCCCTAGACTAAGCACTTTTTTTTTTTCAACAGAAAGGGAGATTAGTTTCTGGTAAAGGGAGTTCTTTCAGATGTGCAGGACTGCACCATGGAGATATATATATATATATTTATGCCTCTGTGGAAATTTTACTGCAGGTACACAGTTTTTCTTTACATGCCTTTGTTTATGAAGCTACTCACACTGSAGATACTAAATGTAGGAATGATTATTACAACACCAACGTAGGCACCTGGTCCTCTGAGATAGTGGGCTCCAGACACCCTTCTCTATACAGGTCCAACTTCTGCTTCCCTGTGGATGCTCAGCAGCCATTTCCAACTCCAAAAAGCAGGGCGGTGTGACCCCCTTTCTTGGCAGTATGCACCTTTTCTCCTATCATTTTTTTGATCATCAGCTTTTATCAACTTCTTTGATGCTTTTCTCCCCTGATTTCYACACTGAGATCATCCTGAAGACCAATACCATGATCATCATTTCTTCTGGGAGCTATTGCATTGGATAACAGGATCCTTATGGATTTCCTTARTTTAGTAGGTGTACTATAGCCCTGGCATTATTTTTCATTATTTATCAGTTGGCCTTGTCTCAGGTGTTTCTGCACATTTATCAGAGTACTCTGGAGTGAGCCCAGYTCCACCAGCTGCTGCGTAAAGGTGTAGTAGGAAATAAATACCAGATTCTTAAGTGCTGATAGAGAGAAATAGTCATTTTCTGTGGCATGATTAGATCTCCAGAACAACTCAGATGAACTTCTCCAGCAGTGCCTCTTTCTCTCCCTAACTATAGGAGCCTAAACGATGAGCTCAGATGAAGACCTCTATACTGTAGATATCTGAAGTTAAGTTATTCCTACCCAGTGTCTGCCTTTGGTTTTTAGAAACTGATCTAAGCAACAGCATTCAGGAAGATGTTGTCTGCGTGCCTGATGTTGAAGAAGACTGGCATGGCCAAGGGCAGAGCCCCAGCATGGGTCAGTTGGGGAATTGCTCACGGCTTGGGGCTGGGTGGAGAAACTGGGTGGCTGGCTATAGGAGACTGTCCTGTGGGGAAAGCAYTGGGGACCAGCACTGCATCCAGACACAAAGAGAAGGAAAATAAATCAGGCAGGACTCAGGAATCTGCTGGCCATGACTGATGAGCACTTCTCTTAGCTTTTCTAATAGAGGATTCTTTTTTCTTTCTTATTTGTTTTTTGGTTTTTTTTGTTTTGTTTTGTTGGTTTTTTTTAAATAAAAGATCTTTCTCTTTCTGTCTCTGGGCCAAGATAACCTAATCAAATCCTGGAGTGGTGCAGAGGGAATTGTTGCGGGTTCAGTGTATGGGAAAATGAAACCCTCTATCCTTGATGGAGCAGCACAGTATGGCTGACAGCTAACAAGAAATTAGTCATCTGGAATGCTTTTACTGCTTATTTGCTTGCTTGTCATCCTTACTATTGCTGTAGTTTCCTGTTGGTTTAATTTTTCRTATTCTTCCAGCTCATGACATAATTTATATCATGTTTTGTCTTTTCTTTCCACAAGACCCAAGTCCTGGATTCATGTTTGTAGCATCCATCAAGGCAGAAAAAGAAAGTAGGGAGGGGGAAGCCCCCAAGAGAGTGTGTTTTGGGATTTRCTTGTTGGGGAAAAAAACTTAGATTGTGACCCTAGTATATCTTAAAGGTACAGAAAAGAGCAGGCAAGGAAAATGAAACTGAAAAGTGTTATTAAAAAAATAAATCTTGATATGAATCTGGGATTCTTCTCTCTGAATTTTAGATGCTGGCAAGACTTGAGCAGTCTTTTCGGGAAAAATACCATCTCCTTTTATCTCTGCCAAGTGCTGTTATCAATATATATAGGAAATATGAGCTGGGACTCTAGTGGATGCTGTAACTGAGCATGTGCAGAGCATCCCAGGAAAGCCCTTTGTTAGGATCTTGCTAGGAAAATGATCAGGAAAAGGCAATCCCATGCTAGTAGAATTACCACTGACTCACAACTGACATATCACAGCTTAAAAACTCACCTGCAGCAACACAAAGCCACGACAGCACCCCACGACGCCTGGCACAGAGTCCGCGCGGTCAGGAAGACGCAGCAGCAAGCCCAGCTGCGCGWCGCAGCTTGCACAGCCCGGCACTGAGGGCAGCAACGGGTACATGCTGCTCCGGCTCTCTTCTCTGAGCCCCTGGTTTTCCACGGCGTTGGGGACACTCAAGTGAAGCCAAACTTTGCAGAGATAAGAAGAAGAAAGAAAACAGATTTATTTTTCCTCCTTTTGCAAAGTACTGCAGCCTTTTCTCTCATCAGCAGCAGGACATGGTGTGCTTGGATGTGGGATCACATTTCCAGGCAAGCACTGTAAAGGACRGTACTTCTGAGTATATGTGCCCAAAGGAGGTAAAACCAGTAAAAAWTTGAGTTATTAAATTAAGAAGAGGGACAGTTAGTAGATGTATATGAGTCAAGAAAGCTGCTTGCACAATTTTAACACAAAATACCCCCTTGGTTTGAGTAATGAGGAAATCCCATGTGTCCCAGGTATTAGAACAAAATGTGTTGGAGCAAGAGGTTAGTGCATGGAGAATTTGCASGTGMATCTGTACAGGGCTGGGAAAGAAGRCATGGATGGGGCAGAGAGAGGTGTGTGTGTACTGGAGGTGGGTGCCAGGAGCCAGGTAATACATCTGCAACGAAAAAAACATTTGTGGTCACAAMGTCCCTCTCGCCTCTCGGGTATGCTTCCCCTGTACAAGCAGCAGGTTCACCCTGTCTGTCTGCTCTGATTGATCTCCCCATCCTGGATAAAACCACAAGATTTTCCCTTGATCGGTGAAACACTGTCACCTAACACTGAACTTTTTCCTTTCCTCTCAGTTTAATAAAGCCTCAAATGAGTAGCAAGCAGCAAAGGCTAAACCTCTCCCGATGCAGTGAATTCCCCCGCACCAGCAGGTGCTGCCCAGGCACAGACCCCCCTGCCCTCAAAAACAAACCGCAGAGCTTCCTCGTGCCTGTCACGGCATGGGGAAAGGACACGCATCTCATTAAACCCAGTCAATCTTCCTGGCGCCCTTTCCTTTCAACTACGTCAGCTCTTCTGAAATATATTGATCAGTGCTGCTGAGCTCCGGATAAAGGTCAGGTTACAGGGCTTGTCTGCTTTGATCTGAAGGCTTTTTTGGAGTAGGCACCGCAGCTGCCCTTGCTGTACTCACAGCAGAGTGGGTTGCATGTACCCCCCCCATCCRGGACCCCTCACTGTACAGTGTATATGTCCCTGCCCTGCAGTTCACGACAACCTCTGCTCTTCGTGTAGACTCGTGGGTTTGGAAGGACGCACCACAGCCAGTATATCCAGGGCTTTTCTCTGCCAGCCTCAGCATGTGCTTCACACTGGAAGGTGAGGAGTACGTGCTGCTGCATGGGCGAACAGTGAGAAAACTGTTTTCTGTCTTATCCTGGCAACGCCAGGTGCAGGGGGATGGGGAACCCTTGGGGAAATCCCTGGATCCCATCAAGGGACAACATGGCACAGGTGCTGTGTAGGGATTATCCTCTGGTGTTTCACAGATGCAGGGTGAAAGACCCTCCTGGCTTATCAAACCCAGTTCTCCCTTATGGGAGCCAAAAGATGCTTCCATCAAAAAACATCTTAAAACCATGTAGGCTTCTTAACTTTGCACCTTTTATTAGAAGGTTATTCCCGGAGCACACATTTCTAGCAGTTAGAAGTTTCCCATGGCAAACTCAGGCTGGATTTCATGGTCCCAAGTGATGCAGCTTCCAGGCCTTTTCCCATGCAGGAGGCTCCCAGCCTCACAAATCTCAACACCGAAAGCTTTCTCTAGTATTTACCTTTATCTTACCTTTCTTAATATTAGACGGTTCCTATTTAGTCCCTTGCCTCCATTACATTTACTGGTCTTCCTATTTGAGGCAGSACTATTCCTCCAAGCCTTTTTCCTTTATGCCTATTCAGAACTATTTAATGAATATCAGCAAAAATGGGCATTTCAGCCCCAACATCATTGGGATGATGCTGTTGTTCTCTTGTGAGGCCCTGGCTTGGGAGGATAGCCCACTGGCTTGGTCCTTATCTGGGAATTCATTTTCTTGCTTTGTCACAAAATATGTGTCCCTTTGGGCAAACCTTTGTGCCCCAAGCCTCTGATTTAGCACTTCCCACTCTTGCAGTGCTCCTCTCACTTCTATTGCATAGTCCAGATACGAAGCATTGACGCTTAGGAGGGTACTAGAAATAATCAGCTAATTACCTGCCTATCATGTAAAAAGGGGCATGTATGTGGCAAAAATGTATTTCAAGGAGCAGAAGTGAAACCAGACGAGTGCAAGGAGTCTGGACTCTAGGCATGATCAATCCAGCAAGTGAAAACTGCAAATTAGCCAGCATGGCCCAGAGGCAATGCCAGTGACAACCAGAGGTGCCCTGCCAAAACACACCCCCGCTGCACCCTTTCAGCCCATCTCTTTTGAGAGGACTGCGATAGATAACTGACTAAAGATGTTCCCTTTCTCCTAAGAGCCTTGCAAATKATCATTCCTGGGGGCATTTAACCCCAAAGCTTTACCAAAGATCGCATCGTGGAGTCACCTTGTTTCCAAAAAGTTTTCTGTGAAATTGCCTATCAGAGGAGCTGCCTGCATAACCCCACTCCTGGTGCCCTTTTAATGCAGAGAGCAGTTTTGCTCCTTTTCCCCTTGGCAGAGGGATCAATAGGAGGGGGCGGTTCAGCTTCCCTCACTCTTAGCAAAGGGAATATACCTGTGCACAGGCAACAGCTCACCCCCTCTGCAGGGGTCACAAGCACTTTGTCTCTAGCGCTGCTTTTCATGTCCGTGTGGTGCTTTCTCCCAGAAAGCTTTGTGTGTGTGTGAGTGAAATCTTTTGGTGGTTTTCKGGAGGTTTTTTTGKTTTTTTTTCCCCTGTGTACAGTGAAAGCCGGTAGGGAATAAAAGCCCTTTGTATATGGAAACATCACATTATTCTCTAAGGGGATCCTCTGGGATAAAAGGTAATAGASAAATGTAAATGTATTCTTTGGATGAGCCCTCTGGATCAGCATGTGAATTTTCAATTGCATTTCCCCAGCACAGCTCTGAGCTGCAAGGCTCTCTGATTACACTAATTCACACGTAATCTCTCTGACAGACCCTGGTACAAGGGTGGGAGATCCCACCTGGGCCAGGCTGCTCCCAGCTCCTGTTCACCTGCCCCCTGAGCAGTGACCTTCGGAGCGGTTCCGCTGTGCGGGCAACGCAGGTGGGTTGCAACCGGGAGTCCACCAGCTTTTGCATGCTGCTCTCTGGCTATTTCGGGGAAAAAAGGGCAGTTTTTCTGTTTGTTCTCGAGTGTAATACAAGCTCAAGTTTAAGCAAATAAACAAAGCTGGCTATTATGTAATCTGCTTTTTCTCAGCATCTGCGTTTCAGGATGCAAATCTGGGGAAGGCTTTGATTACAGAAACTGGGCCACTCGCAACCTTGACAACAATTTCAGACGTGATCTGAATACAATGCACACCAATGAGAGCAGATACTGGATCCCAGGGGGACTCCTCACCAGTTTCTCTGGGCTCTCAAGTTCCTAGGATTATTTCTGGGTACAAGACCTGCTGGAAATGGCTGCTTGAGTGATGTTATACACTTATATTTTAACGAACGGAAGAGTTTCAACCAAGGCTGCTCTTCTGCCTCCACAGAAGGTGGTCAGAGCAACTACCCCGTCTGAGCTTCATCCTCAGCGGGATTAACCCAGGGAACACAGGTATAAAAATGATCTTGTAGCCCTGGCCATAAAATGSAAATATACAGGCCTCCCATYCTCTACCTGACCCAACCACACTGGRGTTAGCTTGGGCAAGCTTTCAGGAGGGTCTTCCTGAGGACAGAGCCCTGTCTTGTGCTATTTTGTGTTTTCTACCTCTGCTCCAAAAGTTGGTATCAGCTTGCAAAGTAATTTTACTTACTTTTCACCAGCACCATTATCCACTTTCCCCTGTAATTATATAATTAACATACTTCATCCATCACATTTATATCCACCATCCATCATTGTTTAAGCTGAGCACGGCCTTACACATAAGCATTGCACACATTAGCAATCGCTGATCAAGGGGTAATGCATGTCCAGTTGTGAGAAGTGACTACAGGCAAACCCAGATTATGTGGAGTAGCCACGGGGCTGTTTCACACACTCCATTATCCCTGGACATAAGTGTACCCCATTTCCTAAACTAGGTGAGCTGAGTTGTCCCCTGGAAATGAYTATATTCCAGAGATAAGTCCAATTTCTACATGGTAGAATGAATCTGTGTACAGGACACYTAAATTACCTTAAATCTGCCCTGTTGTGATAACAACCTATCTAGAGCTATGATTAACCTATTTCAGTGCCTGTGGTACCAAAGGAAAGGAAATAAACTACTTTTTATCCTGTGGTGCCCAATCAGGATAAAAAAATCCCTCCCAGGCTGTTTAGAAACCAGTTGGTCCTGATACCTTTCCTCGCAAAATGCAGCCACAAACACCTTTGTTTCATCTTTTCTTCTTACTCTGATTATTCCCATTCTGCTCTAGAACYAGATGTGTGACTGCCAGTGCTGCTTCATCCAACGAACCTCACTGATTAGCAGTCACCTCACTAATAATAACTTCCCTGCACTATTTTCTCATCCTGAACACCTTTCCAAAATGCAAGAGTGTGTTTTGCCAACTGTCTGTGCAAAGCACGTGTGTTCCCGCAACTCTGGCTTTCCTCCCTGGAGGAATCAAAGCCCGTCCACAGCTCCCCCTGGATCACCGCAAGCCTTTCTGATCCACGGGAGCTTATAGACCCCGGTRCTGCCTTTTTTGCATCCTTCACTCTTCTCTTTTACGGTGCCTTTGTTTTGTTCTCATACCTTCTGGAGTCCTTTCCCACGTTCTGTCATTTCAGCTGGCACCTGCTTGAAGTTTCGCTGCTGCTTTGTCATTGCACCTCTTTCGCTTGCCCACTTTGGCTCCCAGCATCTCCTTTTCAGCTGTGCGTTTGCAGCACAGAATACCCCAGCTAGCTCCGTTGGGAAGACTGTCAAAGGCTCTTGATTTCAGCTCTGCTTTTGAGAGACTGTGAGCTGTCTTCCTATCAGGGAGATACACATTCCTCCTGCGGAGTCCCTGTTATCCCTCTCTCAGTGAATCAGGGAGGAATACTACAGCTCTTTTATATTCATGCCCTAATTTATTTTGCAAGAGCTTTCCTGTGTAGCAAATGCTGCATCTCCCTCACCCATAAGACATCTTTGTTCCTCTCACCCAGCATCAGAAATATGTAGAGCCAAGCAGGAAAAGGATGTTTGCTTGGTTGTTTATTTACACTTTCCCCTYGGTATTCACGGCTTCTGCGGTAAGTTGTCTTCTTCGCAACAACCTGAAAGCAAGGAGGCTGTTGTGGGCTTTAGGGCCCACTGTATTTGTTGGCATCTTTCATTTTCTTTTAATGAGGCCCTCCAAGAGCGGAGGCTGCAGCCGGGCTGTGCTCGTTGCTCTTCCCCAGCCATGGGAGYGATGGCTGCGGAGAAAGCCCCAGCAGACACCACAGCCTTGGCTATTCCCCTCCGTCCCAGGCTCCTGCCCTGGTCCAGGAGGAGGATGGGGATGGAGGTGGCTGATGGGGAATATCCCTTGGAAGGAGGGGAAATGCTGAGTGGTGGGAGGGAAGGGGGCGTCTTTTCTGGAGGAAGGAGAGATGGGAAATGTTGCCACCTTCCCCTGCACTGAAGGACCCATGGGTCCAGGAGATGCTGCATGCACAGAGGCTTGCTAAAAATGTTGAGTAGAGTAAAATTAAAAGGAAGAAAAGAAGATCCCAAGGAGCTGAAGGAGGGAGGGGTGAGGAAGCCAGCCCAGGCATACCAATGGGCTTTAYGAGAGGGAGGGGAAAAGCACCCACCAAGAAATGGGAGGACTGGAGAGGAAAAGACTGGGAGAAGAGGTGTACGTTCACACATGCTCCATGTCCACTGGGGACGAGGCTGACCTGGGGCCAGGGGTAGAAGGGTGAAGCACCGCTCCACATGTGCTCCAGTAGGAGGTGGGTAGAAGACCTTCAAGATGTTCCTCAGAACCATGCTGCAGTGCACCAGGAATGAAACCAGTGGCTCTCTTGCCCCTCCATTTCCACAAAGAGCAACCTTGGCCCTGCAAAGGTGCTCTGTGAAGGCAGCAGCTCCTCYCCACTGTCCCTTGCAGCTAATCAGAGGCTCTGCTTGGGCTCAGAGGAGCAGCAATGTCCTGCAGCCTGCAGCCCCTATTCCCAGGGGAAGCAAAGGGGTGCAGGATGCAGGGAGTGCTCTCCCCTCTGCTCAAGCTACGTGGAGAACTTGCCTGTGTCCTGGGCATGTGATACCACATATAAGTGAAATGTGAAAGAAAAGGTTAATTAAATTAAAGGTCAGAAATTCAGAATAAAAAAAGGTGAATATTTCATGGCAGCCTGGATTGTGGTTGTATTTAACAACGATTCATTTGATATGAGAACAATTCTAACATTAGTATTAGAAAACAAGAACCCTGTAAATCCCTGAGCTTGAGTATCAAAGCCTTCATGAGAAAACCTATGGAAGGGCAGTATCCTTTCATGGCCTATCGCCATCTCGTTAGATTCACCAACCCAAGCCAAACAACAGCCTCTGGGCTCCCAGTCAGTCACCCACCCAGCTCACAGGGGTAGCTCCCCTTTCAGAGATGATGATGGTGGTGGAGGTGCCTCTGGTTGTCCCATCTCCAAGCTAAGGAGAACTGAAAATTCCTCCAGTGCTCCTGGGACACTGAGACTATTATAAAGTGACCAYGAGGGGAGACTTAATTAAAAGTGCACACAGTCTGAGCAGCCTTACAGTCTTGTTCCTTTGCTATTCTCTGTCTTCTTTGTTGTTCTGGCACCAGTCTGCTGCCATGCATCCTTATTTAAAATGGAAGTGTTTGGAAAAAGGCTTGTTTTTTCAATGTCTATTGAGTCCCTAACATGTTTTCACGTGCTCCAAAGTGAATAATSATAATAATGGAAAGGACTCCCTGTTGCAAAGCATGTGAGTAAGAAAAGCTTAATGCTGCTTGAATAAATCACTAGGAAGCTATAATATGGCTATATGACATGCATGGTTTTGATTATTATAAAATGCCACTGCACTGTGATGCATAAAAAGTATGTGCATGGAAGGCAGATCAGAGAGGAGCATCTATCCCCATGCTCACTGGCAGAAAGAGATGTAGAGACAAGACTGATAGRTGGCTGCCATCTCTGGGACAAGGAACACACTGATATAGTGACAGGGTGTGAAGGATGTACAGAAGATCCTGGGTGGACTCATGCCCACTACATTCATGGACTTAAGAGCGAGATAGCATGACTGAACAAGTTTCCTGAGGCTCAGTTTAAAGTCAATGGAAGAAAACATACTCCTTTAGGCAGGAGTTTGTGTGAGCTGGCTGAGAATGGGGTAAATCACCTTCTGCTTTTGTTTAGAGGAAACAAAATAAGTTTTGTGGACAAAGCTATCTAACTTTAGTGCCCAACTGGGGCAAAACCATTCCCCTGCGTGAGCCCATGCAGACACTGCAAAGCCATCAGGCTTTCGATCCCCCCCACAGAGCCCACTGGGGAATTCTCTCACCAGATCCCGCAGTCCTTGACCAACAGGACCGAGGACAGGTTGTTTCCCATGTTAGCCGTGCCTCTGTGCCTGGCTGGATGTGTCACTGTTCGCACTACTCTGGTGGTTTCAGAATCAGGTGCCATGAATCAGGAGAGCACGAACATCACCCACCTCCTCCAAGGGGAGCTTACTTACCTGCTGGTACTCAATGTATTCCTGTGTGCCCATTGGTATGACTATTTAATTAAAGAACAGGGATCTCCAGCTCTTCCAGATTTCTCCATCAGGTATACTYGATTTATGTGGGAATACAGAACACACTATTTTAGGAGCAAAACCATGTAATGTTTCCCATACACAAAGAGCAAGATGTGATTGTCTCCCTTACYTTAGAATAAGGGAAAATACCTCCAAAAGAGTCTGAAACATGAWCATTTTGGTTATAAATGTGGATGTGTGCTTGCATGGACATGTGTGTCTTGCTATATTGAACCAGACACAAGATGACAACTGGTGCCATCTTCAGCCCAGCCGAAGACATTCAGCTTGCAGCGGAGTCAAGGAATGACACCAAGACCGCAGCTGCACAGGCTGCCTGACACACGGGGAAAGACAGCCCGATTGCTCAGCCTGTCCTGTTCCTTGGGGCTGCTCCTGGCATTCAGGAGGGTTACCTACAATCTGGAGATYAGGCACAGTCCTGCAGTTTTCTTCCCTGCTGACAGTAATCCCCACTGCAACAAACTTAAAAAAAATGTAGATGAAGGAAAAGAGTGATTAATGGAGATCCCTCTAAGGAYAGAGGTTTACCCAGAGCTGGGCTGCTAATTGAACTGGACTGTTTTCAGAAGTGCTTAATGCACAGATTCAGTATTTGAAATATGGAGTCAGTTCATATACKTAGCAAGCAGCAGCACATGAAATGTGGGCACCACAGTCTAGAGAGACCAACTTTAAGAAATGAGAGGAAAACGAAGCTGCACCTAGAAAGACGCCAGACATGCTGTACAGGCAGACTGAGCACAAACGCTGGATTTGCAGACAGAAGACCTTGCTGAAGCGTGTTGATAATAGAAACAAGAGAAGAGTGTGATAAGGAGAAGCTGAGAAGGGATAAAAATGAGCCAGAAAAAGTAAGGCTTTTGTTATTTTGTCAAGGAACAAAAACTAAAGGAAGTGAGAAAACTCGGTGAGGAATAATAGCAAAGCCACTAGACAAGCTAATAAATATGTCTGACGAACAATGTTGCTCCAGCCAGGAGGAGACAGGAGATGGATACCATTTTCAATTCAAAACAAAAAAGCAAAAATAGGGGAATAAATAGTTACATTGGAGTGCAAAACTCTGGCATCCACATGCAACATTGGAAGTGGAAATGTTTCCCTATTTAAAGACAAGATAATTGTCAGGCATGYAATTTCACCTTTAAGGTAAAAGTGATTTGGAGAAGCAAATTAACTCCAGGTAAATATGCCTGATTGCACAGACAGCTGAACTGCCCTAGGAAACAAATCAGACTATGGCAAGGCAGGAGTGGTTTGCCTGGGTGTCCTCCAGTGTCCTTCAGTGCAGGACTGTGACAAAGGCACAGACTGTCACAACACAGGAGACAGTCACAGACAAATTCCCTCTGCAGACATCTGAGGCCACAGTAGATATTGCAAAAAGCATTACAAAAGGAAGAAAAATGCCCATCCTATTTGATGCCACTTAGTTTCCAGTTGACACAGCCACACCGGCAGCAGTAGAGTCATCTGAGTTTATGTTGGAAGAGATTTTCGGAGCTCAGCAGATCCAGAGAYAGTCTTCAGAAGGCATCTGACAACCATGTATTTCTCAGCTTTGCTATTAGGCTGATGACTAGTCTCTTACCCACTTGGCTGCAGAACTAGCTGGGATATAATTCCCACAACACCAGCAGATGGGAGAAATATGAATTATTTCAAACACATTTCTAAAAACTTAAYCTGTGCATAAAGTAATTTTTCCACAAAGAAGCCACAAAACATGATGTGCTGTTGCCCAAGAGGTCTTTGAACAAGGGAAAAATCCAACCTTRAGCAGAAAGACGTTGGTGGCCAGTGCTCGCAGGGTAACACTGGGACATAGAAACTTAACGGAGAAGGGACCTGGCAGCATGCAAACCAAAACTAGGGCAATATTCTGCAGATGGGTGCCCAGCAGACAAGCAGAAGGTAGAAATACCCCAATCCAGCCTACAAGACAGCTGGAATATGTTGCTCTATGAGCACWAGTGGAGGAGGAACTGGTGAGTCTTCAGCTAGAGTCCTCATTATTCCTGTGGAAATTGCGCAGAGTGAGCAGCAGCCAAACTGCAGTGAGAAAATCTCACGTGAACTGAGGAGCTGACTGACTAGAAACTACTGAACAAGGAAAGATGCTCTTTATCTCCAGTGCCTGGGGACCTAAGCCCTGTTTCACAGGGGTATGCTTCCAAGCAAAAAATTCAAAGTGGCCTAGAAGGRATCTTGTTAAGCACGATCTAGGATCGTATTTTCTTCGTGTTTTTTCTTTTTTTGTCCCATGTCTGGACTTCATTTCACCTCAAGTGTCTATAAATTAGATGTCCAAGTCTGAATTCATCACCCTCAGACCCCTTCAACAGGGCGAGATAGACATCTCTGCAAGGTAATTYATGCGACCCACCCTTTGCCCCTGGCTGGAGGAGACTGTTTCTTTCTACTGTTTGTGAAGGAAGCAGGAGGGCATAGTGGAGCAAGCCAGCAGTGGTGCCTCCGAGGCCTGGCCTTCATAAGAGATGGGAATTTTGTTTCTTGGCAACAGTGAGTCAAACTGCTGACAAAGAGGATTGCCCTGTGCTGACTGACTGCACCCACCTGTACCAAACCCTGTGTCTGCACAGGCCGTGAAGCACAGCACTTGCAAATAGCACCGACACTGGAATGGCACCTATTATCCAGATGAAGGCACAAACTCTGGGCAAACAATTGTGGTACATCAGTCCAAAGGTCTTGCCTTGAAAATCATGACTTGCAGTCACATCCATGTCAACCTCGCCATTGGGCCTGTGCTCAAGGAAAGAAAGATTTCAAAGGTATACATTTTAAAAAAGCAAGACATAGAAACCACAAGACTTTTGAGCTATTAGGCTGCCAGGCAAGTCAGAGAGATAGCCCCTAAGATTTATTAACATTATCTGCTACGCAACTCCTGATACAGCTTCAGAACTTGTGGAAAGTCTTATTTATCAACCACAGGGAAAGGACAAATGTAAGAACAGGCCACGACAGATAATAATTCAATGTGCTGGGTGAACCTACRGAGACTGGCATTTTTCATTTCACTTCTCTGTTTGCAGAGAACTTGGCACTGGTGTTGTTTTCATTTAATTTCTCTGTTTGTAAGAGATTTGGCCATTCATTTTGGCTAGAGATCTGATAAGCAAAGCTAAGGAAACACAAGGCACATGTTGTTCTTGAGCGGAGCAGAGTCAGGGAAGCTGAAAAGAAAATAGCTTTTTATTAACAACTCAAATATTGACTAGATGTTGCAAGGAGGGAGGGAGGAAAAAATTGCTTCAGAAGTAACCTCAGAAGAATCCCAGGCTGTTGCTGGAAAGTCTTTATCTTCTGGTTTCTTGCCTTGGTAAACATAGTGTCACACTGGAAAATGGAGTCTTGCATTGTGCAAATGTCAACGGTCGGTGTGGGGACATGCACAGGCACATATAATATGGGCATATATCTACAGCAGCCATCATGCATGGAGTCGCATGGATTGCTCAGGTGTAGTTAGATGGGACAGACAAGTGCAGCACCAGTTCAGATACACCCAAGAGCAGACGCAGAGGTGTGAGAGTGGTGTGGCAACGGTTGTGTCAGAGGGATTGAGTGTGGGTGGAAGAGCAGTCCCATGTGGTGTGCAGGGGTAAAGTGATGGCCATGCCAGCACGCCATGGAGCTGGAGGATGCCAGGCTGCAGGCAAGGGCACGGCTGCAGGCATCAAAGTGTAAAGACTGGCGGAGTCCGCAGGGACCATCCTGGGGCTAGGAGCAAGAGGGACTAATGGGCTCTCTTCATGCCATCTTCTGTCTTTGAGTAAATGAAAGACACAGGAAAGGAAATTCTTCTTCTGAGCCAGCCAGAAACAACCCTGYACTTCCTCATCTACATTTCCTTCTTCTGAAAGTGATAGGAAACTAGGGCAGAGAAGACGCAGCCCATTAGGCATTGCCAGATTCATTTCTGGGCTGATGTCTGACACAGTTTTCACCAGAAATACCCAACCTCTTGGCTTAGACCTCCAGGGGCAGTAGCTGATGATTGACAGGGTAGGGAATAAGGATGGGATATTCTGATGTGGTGACTGATGTAAAGCGAAGTGCCCTGCAGACAGGAGTTGGCAGGCTCTGAGAGATACAGACAGGGAAAGCAAAGGTACCTTGCATGGGAGCAGTCACACCAGGATAAAAAATGGGCCATCTGGGTTATCTCATTCCCAGCAGATCTACTTATGTCTCCTGCAAAAAATTCAGAAGCTGCTGCTCTTTTGGGAGGCAGAAAGTATGAGCTATTGGTCAGCAAGCTTCAGATATGGTCCGTCAAAAGCATTTTTCTGCCCCACATTTCCACTGGTGTGTGAGATGGGAGTGGGGTGGAGCAGCCCCTCCAGAGAGCTCGGTGGGGAGAGATCCATCTGGCGAGAAGACTTTGCTGGGGCGCGGAAGGTGAAGAAAAGTCCTGAAACACATCCAGATTGCTCTTTTTTCCTGTATGGGGAAAGTTTCTGCTTYACCTTTTCCTATCAGAGACACCCCCCTAAAAAAGGAGTGAGGGAGTTTAGAAATAAGGGCAAGTTTCATATTARAATAGAAACTGAAAAGGCATCTTCTTAAAGCAGAGACAAAATGAGGCAGAATAAGAGTAAAAAGGGKCTGTAAATAGATTTGTCTCCTGCCACTGTGCCCTTTCAGGCTTTCCTCCAGCACATTTTTGCAGCTGTCCACACCAGCTCCAGGCACGTTGGTCGGACCCTAGGAAGAGCTGYTGCTCCTGCCACCTTGGAGGGTGGTCACTGTGTGTGCAGTCCCCTCCCCTGTACCCAGCTGTCCCTGGGTGACTGCGGCTCATTTAGGGAGCTCAGGCGCTCCCCACGTCCCCCTGCCCCATCGTGTCCTCAGCAGGTCTGGTGGCTGCCAGTACAGAAGAGGCATCTCCTCCTTCCCAGGTCCTGCTTGATCCCCGCKTCCAAAGCAGCACTTCCTAGCAGGGAGGAGTGTTTGGTTCTTGTATGAAAGCCCTGCTTATCTTCCTGTCGTCTGTCTTTGCTTCCCTCCGCAAAGGACTGCCTGTAGCTCCAGCTGATAACCACCACTGAGTCCCAACACTGCCTACACGAGTGTCAGACTGCTTTATTACCTCCRGCCAGGTCTTCAGGTCAGGGCTTACACCACAGGCCCCTAGAAATTGCTCCCAGCCCTTGTTCCTGTCAGCCAGGTCCTGGCAAAAGGCTACGAGCTAAAAAGGAAAAGCAAAAAGCACAAAGATGACTATGAAAACAGCTCCAATCTCCTCAGTTTTGTTGGRCTGAAATTACTGACATACTAGTTTTCATCAGAAGTGTTTTCTGTACATATTACTTAAAATATTGATTCAGCTGCTTGAAAACCAAGGGATTTTTAGTCTGCTCCCCTCCTCCCCCCATGCCAGCAGAAAATAATTTCTTAAAGGTAGAAGAAAGAAGAAGCAAATGGAAGAAAATGAAACACACTTCTGCTTTTGCTATTGGTTGCAAAGCCATTTCCCACTGGAAAAATGTGTAAAAAGAATATTCTACTAGAACTATAGCAAAATAAGAAGTTATTTTCGGCTGGGATTCTAGGGATAGGTATGGGTTAAGGTGGTTAATTCTTTTTCTAAAACCTTTTTTTTAAATTCCTTGCAACTTACTTGTTTTGTCTTACATAAAAATATTGTTCATCCTTTTCTAACGCTGAATACTTTGTCTTCTCATGGCTAGAAAAATAAAAATTACAGCTTTCCTTTGAGCATCTCTACAACCCTTCTGATTTCCAGCCAAACCTAGTCATTGGCAAAGGTGTTATTCTGGTATCTAGCAGACACCTGCAGAATCCATGGACAAGTACACTCCTTTTTGGTCAAGTTAAAGCCTGTTGACAGGAATAAAGCTCTCCGGAAATTGCAAAAAGTAAACAGGAAATGTTTCAAGAAAAGTCCTCTGCTGGAGGAGCCTTGCAGCTTGGTGTAGCAGAGTGATGCCTGTGATTATTTGCCACCAACACATTTGAAGGCATTAGGTTTTTGTTAATTGGGTACTTAGACAATAAAGCCTTGGAATGTTTTAATTTCTAGGACTGGATATGATTCGACTCTGCGATGAGGATATTTTGCTAAGATATGTCTGGTGTTGGCTATCCTGACATCACAGATTCTGCTGAAGTACAGAGTTTAATAATGTTTTGAATGTGGCAGTGATGCCAGTACACATTAACTCATGATGGACTGCAGGAATATGGTACTCCAAATSTATGGTATGATTTATGGCCATGTAGAGCTCAGAGTAAATGTAGGAATAAAATGTGCCGGGTTGTGAAGGGACAAGTAAGGTAATAGGTCTTTGGCGACTCCTCCACCATGATAACTTCACTACCTCTTCAAAGTTTTGTTCTGCCAAGCCAAGGCAGCAGTGAGCATGGAAAGGGGCTCCCTTCAGTGACCCCTTTGCCATCTGACAAGCCTCATTTCCACCATCCGGGAAGTGCAGAAGGTCCTGCCATCTGGTTAATTTATACCCTGGGCAACCACACTCAGATCATACTGCAGTGCCCCTGTTAGCATTCGGCAATAGTTTTGAAACTGGCTTATCAATATGGATTATACTGAATAAATGAAGGAGGTAAAGCAATCAATAGAAACGCTTTTAGAAGAGGAAACAGAACTGACAGAACTGTTTGGACAAGAACATACAAGTTTTCCATGCTTTTTAATGCCTGTGTCCCCAGCAATGGAAGATGTCCAATCTGCACAGTACCCATGCTAGGTGTGAATGGAAAAACTGCCATACAAGTGTGCAATTTTTTCAAAGCTTGTGGAGCAATAGATGGATGTTTGGTGTAGGCAGAAGCTTCACTTGTTTGTGTGTGTGCTTATGCAGTGCAAACCTTCACAGCTTCACCACTGGAATAGAAATGACACCCAGGATGACTCACGTTTATTTGTCAGGAAAAGGTAAAGATGAAGCCACAGTGGTACATCTGCCCTGCTCCTGCGTTGGAAACAAACTTCCCAGCCACTTCCAATCAACAACAGTGAGCCAAGCAGCCAAAGCTGGTCCTTCATTAATCAACCTTCARATTTGCCTGGGGCTTGTTCTAATTGATTTAGAGCAGAGCTTCAATTCTCCAGAACTGAAAAATAAAATAAATTTACCAAGTTTAACTCCAGTGTGTCAATCCAATTTCCAGTGGTTATATGGTTTTATTTCCTTGGACAATTTTCTGACACTCTCAGCTTGGTAGTGCAGGAGCATATTGCTAAAACAGTACTCCACATGTGTGCAGGAATGCAGGCAGGTCTGTGTTTTACCCACCTCACTCCAGTGTAAGTATTTGCCAGAATAAAGCTTTTTATAAGTTACACCTTCTGTCGTATGATCTGGTTCCTAGATCAGACCACTACTTAGGCCACTCTAGGTCTTTCTCAAGGATCTGAATGAATGATTCTTGGACCCTGGTTTGCTTAGGAGTGCTGCAAGTTGATTTGTAATTTAGTTTTTGTGGGCTGTGAGGCCTCTTGTAGATCCAAAGTTACTGTCACATGAAATTCCCTGGCAAATATGTGAGGATGGTCTTCTGAATCCAGCTAAGGAGAAGGAAGGGAAGGGCAGTGGAGAACCTTGCTCACTCACCTCTTTGCTCCTTCTCCGCCATTTATGCAGACATTGGCAAGTTACTCACTGAATATCCCCCGGGAGCTGAGCTATCAGAGTGAGTCCAGCTGGTGCTCCCTCTCATCTGCGCTGCTCCCGTTTGCCGAAATCCCCGCAGACTTTCTGTTCCTAGCATTGCCCACTGCGCCACAGCTGCTGCTGCGAGGCAGGCTGGGGACACCGGTACTTGCTGACATGAATTGCTGGGTGGGAAGTAATGGGGACCAGTTACCTACTGAGGTAGGTGGAGTGAAAGAGAAGCACAAATAGCAAAAACTACTCTTGCACAGTTCCTCAGCGGTATGGATGTTTGCGCAAGTTATCCAGGCCCTGGGAGGTAGGGGAAGGAAGTTACACAAATGTTATTAAATAGGTTATGATTTAAGAGAAGCAGCAGTTCAGAGTTAAAGTGCATATTTGGGATCAGAGCTTTGAAACATCCATTCAGCTGTTCTGAAATGTAACTTTTGATAATGTGACCCATAAAGCTTTCCTTAAAGTTCACATCTCTCTTCTTTTYTCTTTTTTCTTTTTTTTTATGCTGCAGCCTCTGAACATAAAATTCAAYMATTTGCTCCTTTGGCGTGCACAATTTTTTGTAGTAAATGTCATCCAATTCATGCAAGAAGCAGAATTTCTCACTGTCCCTGATTCTGCAACAAGAGCAGCAATTCTCATACTAATCATGATATACGATCATTTACAATGAGACATTCCTGATTTGCCTCCTGTATCTCATAATACTGGRTAAAACTGAAAGTGCCGGATAAGAATGAAATGTTATCAAGTGGGGACTAAGACCATCTATAATCCCTGTAATCCAAATTGGATTAATTATTTGCAGAAAGTGCTAAAAGTGCATGTATTAGATCAAGGGCTAAATAGGTTGAAGTGGGTCRTACAATTTCATGGAGGACTGGGTTAGGCAAAAAGGTGATTTGTCAATGAGAAAAACTTTATTAAACAGCTGTTAATTGCAAACAAACTTGTTAAGGAGCTGTCTGCAGTGTGAAGAGATCTTTATGCACTTTTATATAAATCACCATTTAACTGAGTCCCTTGGAACTCCTGGCTGGCAGCACCTAAGAAGCAAGACCATATGCAACCTGTCCTCCTGAAGCACAGGTGAACAAGGAAGGATCTGGCAGACAGAAAGKGCACCAGGGATGCCATGCCTCCGCTCCATGAGTGGGATGGACACAAATATTGAGATATTGGCATTAATATAGTAAGCTAGAGAAGTCCATCTAGGAGGCATTCAGCTGGACAGCCGCATTCATACGAGGTTTGTTGCAAGGCAAACCTTATACAAGTTACGAAGGGAACGTGCGAGCAGCTTGGGGCGTTCATATGAGACATAGTAATCCAGTTTCGCTCCAAATTTCCCCTGTAGTAGGAAGACGTTTCTGCTGTGACATTAGAAGGAGCTGTTACTAGAGGGGATAGCCTGCTGTCATTCAACCTACAAAGGTTTTGTTCAGGGTGCTTTTAAAAGGGTAATGCTCGCAGGAGCACTACCATTAGGAAGATGGTTCATACAAGATTACAAGGAGCTAGATTTGGCCCATCACTGCTGCACATTACAGCCTATTCTGCCTCAAAACCCCAACCCTCTGCCACTGCTCTTCAGCTCTMCACCCCACAAGGGTCTGGTTTTGCMCCCTTCCAGTAGAGCTCACCACCGGCCTTCCAGTTTCCTGATGCTCCCYATTGAAGTRGTGTAAGTTATAGTTGCCAAGTCTTCCTAGGGCATCGTCTCTTCACCCCTTTTTCCTTTCCTCAGCTTTACTGGTTTCCCTGGATTTTCTCCTTATTCCATTTCCTTCTCATAAACTCTGCTCCTGACTCCCTCTCCCTCTGTTTTCATTTCTGTTCCTGCAGCTTTATCTACCCTGCATCTTTCTTTCTCTCCCAGTGAGGTAGACCTTCTTCTAAATCTTCCAGGAGCAGAGCAGTTGCAGTCATCCCAAAGCACATGCCAGTCTCCCGCTGGATCCACTCACTCCTCCCACCTCCCTGCTCCTGCAGGGACATTGCTTTGCTTTCCCAATTGGCTGACCAATACCATCCTCCTCTTCCACCTCCTTCCTCGCCAGCAGCCATTGGTATAAATATCAATAATGATGAATTATGAATTGGCTTAGTGCTATTTAATAATTTACTTGTTATTTTAAGTTCTTCCAACAGTTTGTTAGAGCCCAGTGCTTAGCTARAGAATTTAACTTTTTGAACATTCTGTACTGTATTAATTAAAACAAAATATAAAAATAAATAAGAATGGAAAAGTTAAAAAAATGACATAAAATTGTTCTGTGGAAGGAATAACTACCAAATATCTGCATTCAAGAAGGGTGATTTAAAGTTCTATCTGGGAGAAATAATAGAATGTAATAGGTTCCACAGACAATAATCAGGGCCTTATCTCAAAGTGCCAATCTTACCTCATTTGCTATTCTGGGGAAGATGACTTTGTTATCAATAATGAAATGAATTGGTTCCTTCATTTAGAATCTTGTTAATACCACGCAGGCTCTTCTGTGTCCATTTATTCAGTAGTCTTAACCAAAAATTAATTCCATGGCTAAAACGGAAATAATTCCCTTAAACATCAATTAGCTCAAACATTGTCTTTGGGGGCAACGAGTACCAGTCTGTTCTTTCCTTGCTAACACACTCTTCAGAGCACCTCAAAGGAAAGGAGGACCAGACTGAGTCCATCAGACTCAGGGTCAAATGCAGGACTCTCTGTGGAAAGTTCTTTCTAGAGGAGAAGATCCTCCATAGCCCATTCCAGGTAAAGAATAGCTAAAGCCTGAAGCAGGAAAGTTTCTCTTTTACGTCATTTAACTGTATCCCATATAATCATGGCAGAAAAATCATTATGAAAGTTGGATCCTCCACTTGAAAACCATGCAGCACTTTACCTAGCAGACATCCTGGCTCCATATTAATTCATTAAAATTGGGGCACATAATTGCATTATCCTGTATTCAACTGCCAGCTATTGCATTTTGTCACAGCGACAACCTTAACCTCCTCTAGGTGACCTAGCAAAGGTTGGTGTTTGGCACTCAGGGATGTCCCGTCCATGGTTCCTTTCTCTTAACTCCCATGTGGTCACTGGTGGCCAGGAGGTAGGTGGCTACAAGGACCGTGCTAGACCTGTGTTCCTGATAGGGAGGAATCCTCAAGTGGCTTGTTAAAATACCCATACAGACACACAGGAAAATTTTAACAGATGATMTTCCTGTAACTTTATGCTCAATCAAACCTAAATACCATTGTTGTCTTAACTATTTGTGTGTCAGAGCACCAACAGCTACCCAGAAAGGCCAGGGAAAGTTTTACTATTCATCATAATCAAAGAGAGCTCTCTATCAGCATTAAAATTGACACTACCGTGTAGGGTCAGACACCTATGTGTATGAGGCACTGAAGACAAATAAGACATTCATGTCAATTTTCCACATTACTCCCTCCATAGGGACCTGAGGAATGAGACTGGAGCAGACCTCCATGGTTTTTGGTTTGTGTCTTCCACAGCAACATCCATATCACAAAATCTCTTTTGTAAACTGGACAAGCTTCTCATGGACTCAGCTGGATTTTAGCCACAATCTGACACCTCCTCCCRTTACCCCTTGCCTCCAGTGTAGCTTGCAGGTAGATGTGAAGAGCTGAGCAGCATGGGAGGGAAGCTATAAAAATAWCCAGTCTTTTCAGAGTCTTGGAAATGTCCACTTTGAATAAGCTGATGTAGCATCTTGGTTCATGAGATGAGCAGATCCTCCCCTCCCTACATCTTGCCAGTAATATTCATTAGGTTACAAGTTGTTCACCCTAATTATAAGCTCAAACTCAGAGTACTCATTAATGACTGCCCAGGAACACCACACAGCACCAAGCAGATATAGTGCTGAAATGGGTGACTGCATCCTGAAGGAGAAGAGTGGAAGAATGGTGCTGCAAGGAGAGAGGGAGCAGCTCAGTAGATCAAGGGCTGGAGCATTCCAGAACTGAAGAGACAACTGGGAGAGACTCATAGAAGTTTGTTTTTTATCAGTGAGTGAGATACAAAAGTGAAGATGAGCTACTTTTCATTTTGCAAGATCAAAAGCACAAGATTTTTTAGAAGTGTACACTTAACTGAAAAAGAGAAAGCTGGTTATCAAATGGTGAGTAGCTGAAAAAGAACTAAGTATAGATATTCTGCACAGTAAAAAAAAAATATATTTCTTGAAAGTACCGAAAGGCAGCTGCATGTAGTGACTCTCACGTCACCTTCAGCATGGCTAGACCCAGGTGTGCACATTAATGTGATATCCAATTTACAACCATAGGTTTAAGAGAACGAATTGTCTATTAAACACAGGCTCGTAACATTCAGATCATACATCATTCCTAACACAGGTGTCTGTGAGCTACCTGAAGAAGATAATATTTGGGGTTTTTTTCCATTCCCTTGTTGGAAAACAATGCAAGCACTAGATCTTGATATAGGAGGACAAGATTCCCCAGAAATAAAGAGAAAACAGAAGTAAATGAAAGTGTAGCAACAATAAATGAAAACAAACAAACAAACAAACAAACAATCAACAACAAAACTCACACCTGTCTAAAAGACAAAGAGCATAAACAGCTAGGATTAGCTTTTTTTTAAAGAAAGAAAAAAAAAAAACACACCCACAACCAGCTCCAAACCCTAATGTTGGGCTTATAGGCACACTAAAAGAAACCGTTTCAGTTAAGGTTGCTGTAGGCTGGCTTATGCCTGACAAAAAGACTGCATTACAAATGCTAAACTACTAAGTCTCATATGTAAAACTAATATTCGCTACATATTGTAAACTTGTTATCTTAAAGACAGACAATAGGAGCACAAATGAAGCACAGAAAGATTCAATACTTTATATAAGATTATGTTTTAAACAAATCTGAATCCAGGAATTAAGTAGTCCTGTAGAATAAGGTGCCAAAGAACGATGTCAGATATAGGAAAGTCAAAGAKCAATATTCTGTTTTTCTATAGGGAAGCCAAATTATGCTGCAGCACCCTTGAAATATGAGACGTCTCCAGRTGACATGGTATGAAAGAGAGAGTTTAGCGTAAGACTTGCTGATTGTCACAGMCGTGACTGGCTTCCYGGAGAAAACAGGAATCTCGTGGGTRGATTCACCTGCTGCAACTTAGACTTGTAAAGGTCAGTTGTCCAGGTCTACACTGGTCACTGCAAGTTCCCTATATAATCCGTAGAGAAAAACTGATTGTGACATATATGGATGCCATGTCCCCACTGGTTTTACAGGGCATCTGGCAAGACTAGTTCAGGCTCAGATTTTTTAGATCAGAGCTCAGAGCTAAGTTCTTGACATCTAAAGCCTAGGATTAAATCCTTTTTCAACCCAACACTTCTAGAGGAAATCAAGGTCAAAAGAGCTGAGCAATCAACAGAATGTAAAATTTCCCCCTTTGAAACTGCCTCAGTACCAGAGAACTGGAAAGAAGTAAATATGATCCAACTCTTTAAAAAGTGCTCCTTGGAAGGTCAGAGAAGCACACACCAGTGGGTCTGGCTGAAACTACTCTAAAGAATGGGATAAATGGACATACAGGTAATTATGATATGTGAGAGAAACAGCAAAGAAAAAAAGTATGCCTTGCCGATTTATTAGGATTTTTTTTTGAAAAATACAAGTGTAGGAGTGACAAAGACCCACTAACACTCTCCTTGGATTTCCACTGCCCTTGCAGGAGGGATCCTCACTAGAGGATCTGAAGAAATGCAGCCACCTTGGAGTAAAATGGCTGGTCCTGACATAAATAGATAGCTGCTTARAAGACTGGAAAATAACATATCAGTGGAGGGAGGTCACCAGTAGCTCAGGATACTTGTAAATGATCTGAAAGGACTATGAATGGTGAGGTGATAGTGCTGATGACATTAAGTGATTCAGGATTGAAAAGAGGGCTGACTGCAAAACATCACAGATAAATCTGCCAACACTGACTAGATGAGAAAATGACAGTTGAAATTTGGTGTAGGTAAACACAGAATTATGCAACATAAAAGAGCCCTACATTTACATGTATAATGATAGGTTTTGAGCTAGCTATTACTGCTCAGGAAAGAGTTGTTGAAGTCAGTGGTTCAAAAGAGATTTAGGGTTTTATAATAGATGGTCCTATGGAAATATCAACTCAATCAGAGAGAAAGGAAATGGATGCTGGAATGTACTAAGAAAGGAAAAGAGGGCAAAACTGAAACCAGAGTCATGCCACTATATAAATCCCTGGTGTATCTGCATCCTGAACACTGAGTGATACCCTCAGAAAGGCTAGTGTAGTGTTAGAAAAGGTTCAGAGAAGGTAACATGTATGATCAGAAGTCTGCAATAAGGAGCACAGTAGATTGTTTCATTTAGAGAAAAAAAAAAACAAACGTGCGAGGGGAAAATAATGCAGGTTTGGGAGTGGCTGGAGAGGATAAACAGCTCTTCACTTCAGTATGGGAAACAAGGGGCTGGGATACTGGTGGCAGACTCAAAACCATCAGAAGATAAGCTATGCATTCTCCATCACTGAATGCTGCAGAGGCTAAAATTCAMTGTGAATCTTCAAAAAAATAAGCAAACCCATGGATGAAAAAGCTATTCAAAACCATTAGATACAAGGATACCATCCTCTCCCATAAGGTCCCTGTGCTGCAAATCAATAGAGCCTACAAGGACATATTGGAGAGGTATCCCTATTCTTCCCCTCTTTTTACCCTCTTTTGCATCTGCAGTGGCTACTGCTCTGAGCAGAAGTATCCTGTGGTCATGCCTTGTCTCCAGGAAAACCATTCAAACACAAAGTAAAAGTCTGAGACTGCTGCAGGTAATGAGTAAAAATAATTGTAAATCATATCATTTCACAGAAACTGAATCCATCACCAGCAAGAGTTGCATACTTTTCTTTTTTTATCTTTCAGAAGGGCTTGTTATATTAAATTATTTTGTACGTWTCTGGTCTCTTCTACTACTTTAAGGGGCTACTAGACTGACTTAAYGGTTATTTATTCTAGAGAAAAAAATGAGAGGAAAGCTGATTTTTAACACTAGAATATCATTTACTGTCTGGATGTGCATAACCAAGAAAAATTATTAGGTATGGACAATTACGTATTGTAGAGTTTGAGCCTAGAGGTCATTGAAAGATGCCTATACAAAAATAGCTCCAGTATGTAAGCCATGCGGGCAGCCTGTGCAGAAGATAAAGTATACCTTTCCGCAACTATTCTTCCAATTTCTTGCTGAGATAGAAACATATCTTTAGAATAAAATCCAGACCCTGGGTAGATGTTGCCTTTGTATTGCATTGGATGTTCACATTCAATATGTTTCCGTCAGACTCCTAAGTCCTTTTCAGAATTAGTGTTTTCCATGTTCTCCCTTTTTCCTTCCCGTGCTGATGCCTGTCTGTTCTTCATGATCTGCACTCATGGTTTCCAGATGGATAGTCTTGAAATGTCAGTTCTTTGTTTGGCCAGATCATTAACCAGCATACAAATTCACATAACAAACTTTGCACTTACAAGTATTTTTCAAGGAATAATTTTATGAAATATTCACAGATTACTGAACTGTTCTACCTTTCTTACTCACATTTRTTAAGCCTGGATGCTGCATCTTCTGCTTTCATATAAGCTCCGAACAAAGGTAGGCTACACTTCCCACACAACTACTATTCCTTTACCCCAGACTCATATCGGGTTTGGGGTTTGGTCTGCTTTTAATCCTATATTAATATAAAAATGTCTAGGGATATTYATATCCCATTTAAGAAGAACTGCAGACAGAGGTCAAACCCACTTTTTCATGGAGTGAACGTATTTTGTGCAGGAAGTTGCCTGGTTTTATTCTGGCAGATAACCTTTCAGGATTTTCCCTTGCTTTGCTTAGCACAGATTTCTTTCCCCAGGGAGTGTAGATCCCACTGAAGTATGTCACATTCAACCTCAGAGGCTTTCAGTTTGTTTTCTTTCTGCTTTCATGCCAACAATTTACCCCCATGAAAACAAGAGGAAGATTTGATTTTCAAAGTATCTGTGAAGATATATAAGCTGCCGAGAGAGTGACAGGCTGTAATTTGCTGATCAACGCAGTCTGTACCTTCTTTTGATACCTTTACTGCTATCAGAAAATTGGTCCAGGAWATCAGGAAAACAAGCAGAAATACAAAGTTACAGTGCTGCTTTTCAGAGCACACTCCTCTTCATCCTAGGTTTGGGCATAAATTGGGTGTGAGAGAAGGTGTATTTAGGCTGCTGGGTCTCAAATTAGGGAAGGAGCAGAGGAACCCTCATTCTGGGGAGCTGAATTACATTCTGACATTTGATGCCTCTCCATATCTAGTCACTAGATTTCATTGCTTTCCCTGTGGTTTCTCCAGCGGCAGCATCTTCTGCATGCTCTCAGACTGCTAAGTGAGGTTGTGTCTGTGATGAAATAGAGATGTCCCCATGAAAAGTGCTCTTGACCAGGCTTGAAAGGGCACCACTGTGTGTAGGAGTTCAAAACTCCCAGAGCAAATACTGAAGCTTGATGTTGGAAGGATCCACCTGCTTCTACCCCCTCCTGAGCAAGCCACACATACAGAAGGAAGAGCCTCAGAGAAGGCAGGACTAGAGATCATTTATCATGATGATTCTGCCATTTAAGACAGGATTTTGTTGTCTTCATTTTAAGTAGGTATTAGATAATGAATAGCTTTGCTGCTTGGGTGACTGGAAGTGACCACCAGAAATTGGCTGACGGCACAAAATAATTGAGCCCACAAAGATCTGAAGCCCAGGTAGCACTTTGGCAAGYAGGAGGCCAATTCAAGCAGATGTAAGACAAGTTTACTGATACCTAAGTACTATATGCAACGACCAAAGATTGAGGGGTTTGCTGAAGCCATTACCACAGATGGTTGAAAAGAAACAGTTCCCCAGTAGCCAGAAAAGCTACCACTTTTAGGAAGGGAACAGGCTTTGTACAGTCATGTTCTGCTTATGTGCAGATCACAAAGCACTTGGCAAAGAAAGAACAGGGAAGAGGAAGAGAGTTTCCCAGTATCTCCAAGCATTCCAGAGTTGGAGTGAAAACAGATGTAATATTTGGTCATTTCCAGTCCAGTGCTTTTTGCGTAGGTCACACTGCATCCAGTTTATAAATGGCAAWTACATTAATAGTCTTTAATAAAAACAGCCTAATAAAAACAATTGGCAACTGAGTCTTGCCAGCATGCTTGTAATATCAGAAAAAATCTGCAGTTTGCTTTACACACACTTGCAGCGTGGGGTGGTTGAGAGGATCTGTGTATTCATTCATTCATTCCCGTCAGGTACCGGATGCTGTGCTAACAGCCATGGACGCGCAGCAGGCAAGAAATCAGCTGCCTGCCCTGCGCTGGCTGTGCGGGCAGGGAGGAGGAGGGGTCGGTACCCTCTCCCAGGGTCAGTACCCTGTCCCAGGGTCGGTACCCTGTCCCAGGGTCGGTACCCTCTCCCAGGGTCAGTACCCTGTCCCAGGGTCAGTACCCTGTCCCAGGGTCGGTACCCTGTCCCGGGGTCGGTACCCTGTCCCAGGGTCAGTACCCTGTCCCAGGGTCAGTACCCTGTCCCAGGGTCGGTACCCTGTCCCGGGGAGCCCAGGGGAGCCTGCAGGAGCGCAGGGCGAGGGCAGCAGGCAGGGCACGTCCCAGCCCGCAGGACCAAACGTACAGCACCTCGGAGCTGGTGAAAAGAAGGAGACGTCTCACAGGGACCCAGTGGGAACTCTGGTCATTGCAGCTGGAGAAGAAGTTTCTGGGGTGATAGCGGGGCTATAGGAAGGACCTACCTGCAATGCACAGAGTAAGGGGGAGTTTTGTTTGCAAAGCTCTTTACTTCCATCACAGTGTACGTTACTCCTTACAAACATTTGTCATTCTAAGTTGTTTTCAAGTAACATTCACATATGACATTTTAGATTCTTCTGGATGGTTTAGGATCTCACCACAGAAAATTATAGCATATATTAATATTATGCTTAACCCTTCAAAAGACACTTGGGAATAGAAACTCCAAGGAAGTAAACTCAAGAAATTTGGCAAATATGATTGCATGGGAAAAGGGTACAAGTAAAAAAGGAATGAAGGAGACCAGGTATTTACAAAAAAAGGACTGAGAAATAGCCCTAATACAGGAGAAAAAAAACCAGTAATTGTAACAGAAGAAACTTGTGGGTGCATTGGGTAATTTTCAGTGACTTGGAAACAAAAAAGGAAACATATCATGAGTGGAAACTAAATATGAAAATTTATTAGCAGAAGGTCAGTATGCAAGAGAAGAGAACGAATTATAATTAGTAAGGTACAAAAAAGCAGCAAGAAAATAAATGTTTAAGAATGTGGAAAATGAAATAAATCCTTGGATAATTCCACACAGAGTAAATAATAAATGATATGTAGAAAGCTTAAGTATTCAGTGCATCCCTCACTTAAAAATAAAATGTTATTTTTTTACCAATTATTAATGCAATTAATTTTAAGAGAGGGAGGAAGAGAGAAAATGGGAGTTCATTCCAGAGTGCTGAAGGGAGTATCCTCAGCAGTCACAGAGTCATTTGCCTTTACCTGTAAGAGCACACGGAAGAAGAATAACATCCTAGAAGACTAGGAAGGAATAAGTAAAACATCTGTCATTAAAAAGGAGTGATTGAGGAACCTGGGGAAATACAGACAGGTCAGTCTAACCTAAGTACCTGGAAAAATACTGGAACAAGTGGTTAASCAGCGGTTTATAAGCACCTGGAGGATAATAAGGTAATAAGAGAAGAGCCCACATGGACTTGACAAAATCAATTAATGTTGAAACAATCTGATTTCCTCTCCTTGTCAGGATAACTGGTCTGGTGGATAGGGAAAGTGGTAGATGTGATATATCTTGGCTCTATGAAGGCTTATGACATAGTCCCACATGGCAGTCTTGCAAGTGTGCTTGGGAAATATGGTCTGCAGGAAACTACCATGGTGGATAAACAGCCCTGAAAACATTACTTGGGCAATAGTTCTAGGTGGTTCACAGCCCATTTTGGAGGCTTTTTCAATCAGGACTCCATCTTGTGCTGCATGCTAGTCAATATTTTCTTTCATAGCTTTTACGGTAGAATACAGTAAAATTTGGACAACATATTCTGGCAACTCAGGCAATGTCCTGACAGGTAAGATGGATCCCTGATGCCTGCTTATTGGAAATAGAGTTGATTTGTGCTTGTGCCCTCCCCAAACCTGGCAATTATCAACCCAGATCTTGTACTGACCTCCTACAGATYGGCAAAATACACCTCCTCACCCTGCAGCTCTCTGATCCCTTCCTTCTAGTGATCTCTTTGGAGGGCCTGTGCCTTTTGCAGTATTCCAGGCTACCGTTTCAGCAGCAGCAGTGTCACCAGTCTGATAGGCTTCTAACAGAGTAAACATATTCAATGTCAGGCGAAGGTTCAGAGGAATATTTACCAAATTTGGAAACAGTAAAGATGACTAGTGAAATAAAGCACAAAACACAATTGAATTTGTATTGAGCTACAAGGGGAATGTCTATCTTTTTCCCATATAGCTCACTGATGATGAACGGTGGAGTTTAACACTGTAGGGAACTGTTACATGGCAATAGACTCCGACTGGTCCATCCCCATGACAACACTCCCTCTTTCCCTCCTTAGATGCTCCATCAAATTTTCTTCCTCCACTCTTAAGCAAATGTATTTCCTAGAAAAGGGAAGGAGCTGGAGGAGTTGWGTGTGCATCCTTCCCCAAAGTAGGAAGAACCATTCCTGACASTGTTCTTCCAGACCTCCAGCGATAGAGTTGCCTCAGCCTTTGTGTCCTACATCTTCCAGAGGCATCTCTGTCACATCGGGGTACCACCTCTACCCATGTTCTTAGCAGGAAACCCTTACATTTCAGTATAAAGTGTTCCCTGTCTGCTTTGGTAGATGATTTGTAACCTTAACACCTTGTGAGCTTTGTAAATATGCCAAACATTTTACAGTACAAAAATATGAATTGCAGAACTCTTTTTAATGCTGTGACCTCTGGTGTGTTCTCAGCTTTCCATAGAGTTCACTCACAGCCTCTCTCAATAGTTCAGAAGGGAAATAACAGACAGAAATTGGACCAGGGGGTTTCTGAGACACAAACACTGAGAAGATTTCAAAGTACTCTGGAGGATGGGATCAGAACTGAACATGATCTTGATGAATTGGAGACATGACCCAAAATAAATGCCATCAAATTCAACAGAGACAAATGCAAACAGCTCTGTCTGGGATTTAGGCAGGTGAGGTTACCCTTGCCATCAAAGCTGGTTTGAGAACTTTCTATCCTTCTCCCCATCTCCAATCTGCTCATTTCTGCCTTAGCATAAGTTTGTTGCCCTTTTAGGTGTGATGATCAACTGTTTGTGGGGCTGCATTACAAAACAGCTCCCTGAGACAACTCAGAATAAAAATACCTCTTCCTTATTTATAAAGTGTTATATCTAACCTGGTTCAGTTCTCTTCTCTGATTCACAGCACAGCCCCACAAGCAGTATATCTGTGGGGGAAGCAATCTGCAGTAGGGAGAAACAAATGAGCTGTCAGGAACACGGAARCAGAAACTCCATTGCTGAAGCCAGGTTTCATGCACACACATTTTGACAAAGGAGAAATCAGATGTACAAATACAATATGGGGAATAGCTTGTTAACAATAATACAGCACAACCTAAGCTCAGAGTTAAAGTCTATCACAGACTCAGTATGAGCCAGTGGTGCGATGCCTTTGCAAAAAATAAGCAGATGTACAGCAGCCAGCAACCTAAACCTGATTCTGGCATGTAGTAGCAGGAGGCTTTAAGAGATGGGAGGTCATCAGCTTAGTGCTTTGGCTTTTCGTGTCAATGGACTTTAATAATCATGCTGGTAGCTTGGAGAGATCCCATGCAGAAAAATCAGTAAATCAGAGAAATTGGTAGATTTTCTCTTCCAGAAAAGAGAAGTGGGGGAAGACATACCAGTCCATCCAACATGAAAATAGTTACAAAGAGAGCAGCAGCAACTTGCTCTCCATCTTGTATAGGGTGAAAGAGCAAGAAATGAACAGCTGATTTTGCATAAAAAAGGTTTCAGCAATACAATAAGAAAAAACCCACTGCCCATCAAGAGAGAGAAGTACAGGAACAGGCTAGGGACAATTATATTGGCACAACTGCAGGAGAGAACCGTATTTAAACATCTATTAAGGGTTGATCCCTGGCTGTGCTTCAGTTCAAGTGGTAGATTAAATGATCGCCTGAGGCTCCTTTAAGTCTTGTATCCTATGACCTGTACAATTTTTTTAGTGTCATAGGAAGTTGTGGCCAAAAAAAAACGCAAAAGAAAATAATACTTTAACAACGACAATGCGTCTACAAGCAAGGTGACCTTATCTTGAACTCTGCTTGAAAGTGAACTTATAAAAGATAGGGTAAGAATAGAGGAGGYTGTAGGAACAGATACCATAATGTAGAGACTTGGAAAACAGCAACAAGATTTTCATGCCATGTCTAGCAGATGAAATCTGGGGAACATCACATTAAGCAAACTGGAGGACAATTGGATGTACTCAGAATCTTGACCCCGGCTTGTACAGATTTATACTTTATTGACACACATCAGATTGAAGACTAATGAAGAAGATCGGGCAGAAGCAGGGACTGGTTTTTGTTTGTTTTATTGTAATTGGTTTCCACAATAGATAATTAACTGTGGAACTCATTACTATAAGACAAGTCAAAGACTGAGAACTTATCAAGGGGAGATAGAAAAGGAGAGGTGTTAAGAATGAGAGATAGAATACGTATTTAGGAGGAATACATTATTCCTGCTTGCAAATTAAATCAGCCACTAAGCCCTATGGGCAGGAAAGATGTAGTTTTGTAGAATACTATTTACTATTTGCTTATTATGGACATTTATTGAATATGGTGCCATCCACCATGTCTGGCAGAACAAGTCACCAGGTAGATCTATGTCCTCTTAGTTGTATTTRTGCCTTCACAGCTACAGCAGGAATAAAACTCCTGTGTGGGTATCTGCAGACTGGAGGTTGACATTGGGATTTCTGGGCACCAAAAAGAAAATATCTTCAGATCTTAATCGTATCAGCCAGGTGCTAAACTTGTATTACATTTGGGAATTCAGCCCCTGGAGGAATGTTAGGCCAGACTGAAGAGTTCCCCTGACAGCTACAGCAGCGATGAGCCTCTTGCARGTGTCCAAAACAATTCAGTGCCTCACCAAAATCCTCTGTGGATCAGCAGTAAGAGACTAGGGTGTACGAGACAATGATTCAGGCCTCCTAAAGCAAAGCAATGCATAAGGGCTGTTTAAGAGTGCCTTTTTTGAGGGATAGCTAATGATAGTATTGGAGGAACTGCAGGGGAACATTGATTTTCAAAGTTGCATGAAAAAGAAACATCATTGCTTAATGCTTAAGTACACTACCTACAATAAATACCTCTTCATGTGAGAAAGTACACCCACCACCTGCTTCCTAGCTTTACTTTATCACCATGAAATTGAAGCAGGGATCAACTCCATCGAGATGGGTCTTTTATGAATTGGTGGTTAGAATTTGATGATAATATGTAGCTGTGTGATGGGGAAGAAACGTCTCTATTGAATATATATCTTAAAATTGCATGCAGCAAAACCAGTGGGCAGGAAAAACAATARGATCCAAACCCTTTCTTTCCAATACATGTATTTTATTTTTATTTTAGGTCTTCTTGCCCCTCTAGCAAAGGTCATAAATTATTTAACTGCTGCAGCTCAGACTTCTCTTTTTTACTGTCTAATAAAATCTGAGAAATATAAATCTATTTTAGGTCCTTTTTTAAAATAATTGAGAGTGGTGACAACCAAAACAGGAATTGAAGCAACAATTCAAGGCAGGGTGTCAGTGAGTTGTGAGCACACCAGGAGATTTCAGCAGAAAGCTTATRAGAAGGCATTTTGCTTATTTCTGGCCAAAGATGTCTCGTTCCCTTTTTACATCTAATAATTTATACATTCAATGMTTGTTTTTTGTCTCCTGGCTGCATGCTTCCTATTAAACACATAATTCAGGTGGTTACATTATTGTATGCTGGGCTGCTGACATTTCGGCCAAATGATGTAGAAAGAGGTAGTGATAACTTTGTGGGAATGTATCAGGTTGTGGAATTGTTAAAGATGGGATCAGATCACTGTCTGATTTCCCTGGTACTGTTTCGCCCTGAGATTTTAAATAAGCAGCAGTTTCTCGGATATGGGCCAGTGATTGTTTGTCACTTGGAATTATTAACATTTAACATCAGCTATTGCAGAAATAAAAGGAAGAAGCAAGGTCAAGTAAGAAGTAGGCCAAGGTAAAAATTAGTAGAAATAAGAAGGAGAGGACAAGTGTGGGCAGAGGGGGAGAGCAGTTGGGTATTTAGGGGTCAGGGGCAGGCACCCCCAGGCCCATAGCTGTGGAGGACCAGCCCGCTGGTGGCAGACATACGGACAGGGCAGGTTTTTGGCTGCTGGGTTCCTGGTCACTGAGAAAAGCCCCCAGGCAATGGACAGAAGCATTGCTAGAGGTGTGACATACTCCTGACTGTGCCCCACTGACCCCGTGCCCTTCCCCATGGGTGCCCTCCAGACCTGACACTGGGGAGACACTTTCCAAGTGCCCTTCCTGGGATGAACTGCAGGAGGCTGAGCAGACTTGAAGCCTTTCAGGTCTGCAGTGATATACCAGAGCCAAATGGCTGCGCCAAGCTGCTTTTATCAGCTCTGCTTCATTTCCCGGACTCTGCTCTGCACAGACTCATTTCAGAAATCTCCACCAAGATTCGCCCTTTCAGACCTCAAACCTTCCAGTGTTTCTGCCCATCTCTTTCTCCCAGTACTGATATCCCACTACTCATCTCCTTTACTTAAGAGAACATAAATGATAAGGGGTTAGTTTAAGCACACGGTAATAGATATTTCTGTATAAAAATAGATTGCCTCCTTACACATTAATTGCTTCAGCTTCCTCATCATTTCTAGCTGAGCAACAATAATGACTCCCATAAGCAGCCCTACCAGATCAGCTGTACCTCCCCGTTCCTTCTGCAGAAGAGGAAGGTGAATTCAAAGGGCACGGAGGGCCCTCTTTCCACCTTCCCCACCATCTTTCACAACTGTATCCGAGCTGGAAACAAGGTAAAAGAATTTAAAAGGAGGAATTAAAGGTTAAGCGGGTCACAAACAACACAAAACCTGTTTCAAGGTATCCGATGAGAGATTCAGTCAGAATGGATGCATGATTCTGTGAGAAGCAAAGGGAAAAAAAAATTAAACTTTTACAGCAGGGTAAAGGGGGTTGTACCATCTAAAAAGAGTATCATTAAAAAATAGAAAATGTATCTGGAATGCCAGGGGCTCCAAAACTGACAGAAGGTAGCTGAGGGTGGAAGGGAAAATGTACTTTGATGCCAAGATTATACTTTGTGTTAATTGTTGGCTTAGGTGGTAAAAACTCATCTGCACCCCCACAAAGGGGCACAGAGAGACAAAGGAGTGGGGGGACCCCAAATGACACCCTGCTCCAGTTGCTCCCAGGCCATCACAGGAGCCACCAGCCCATCAAAGGCTCATCTCCACAAGACCAGAGGAGCACAGGGGGACAAAGGCAGACAGGAGCGCAAATTATGGACTCAGGGGAAGGGACACCATCTCTGGGTCCCTCCCAGGGCTGTCCCAGGACAGCCTCAGCCCTATGGTCCAGGTGTGAAACCCACCACGATGAATCAATGCCAGAGCACCTTTGGGACTGAGGGGGTTGCTGCCAGGGGGTGTGGGACACATCATGGGATGCAGGTGAAGAGCATTTGGGCTTTTGGGCTGATGACTTCTTATTATGGGGTGTTTAGGGAGGAACCAAAAGTGGGGAAAGGAGGTATCTAGATGATTTAGTGAGGAACAAGTCTGAGAAAACAGAGGAATAAGGGGATAAAAAGGGCTGGCCATGTGTAAATGGATGGCTGGTGTGTATGCTTACCTGGCCACGTCCTGAACCTGATCAATGCAATCTGTCCTGTCTTTGTGTTAAACACCATTTCTATTTTCCTGGGTGAGGGACTTTATTTTGAGGGGGTGGGAGGGTGTACCAGTAACTGGAATGCAGCTGTGGCCTCAGGGTCTCATGCGTCCAGGTACCAGCAACTGGTGAGACTGGGATCCAGGGGCATTATATACRTATATATGTGCTATATATGTGTTTATGTGCATGTGCCTACTGGGAATCCATGCTGAGCCTTGCTGCTGGYTGGAGCTGGAGCATGGAGCTGCAGCAGCATCACCTCTCTCAGCCTGTCAGATCTGGTATGATTCTCCCAACATTAATATTATTTCATGTGTAACCTTCTGTGGAAGAGCTAATGAGCAGTTTATGCTTTTTATGCTATATGACTTACAAAGTTTTTTAACAGCCATGGAAATGTTTTGAGTCCTGGGAAAGGCTGGTTAATGTAAAAGGGAGTGCACTAATCGTGTAGCAGAGTAAAAGCATCAAATCCACAAAGGACCGGGAAGAGGATAACACTCATTTGCCRTATTTGTGTTTCATAACTGAGCTCCATGAAACAAGGAAAGAGGAGGAAGCCCTATAACCTAGAGAGCAGGGGATGGAGGAACATGCACTGTTAAAACCCTATTTGATAAAGTATTGGGAAATACAATAAAGAGGGAGAAAGCTGAAAGGAGAATGACTCCATCTCAACCAGAGGCACAGGGAAAGATAGAGCCTCGCAGGAGGCCGGGGCTCAGGGATCACCTCATCCCCATCTAAATCAACTGCTGCAGCAGCCATGGGTGAACAAACCCACACTCCATCTCATCTCCTTWGTTTTGAGTGAGATTGATTTCACCATTTGGAGTGGATTCATTTTCACTATYGAAAAGCTACATGTCTCATTTGAGCTGTCTAGATTCCCTCTGTATAGTCAGTGGAGAGAGAAGTGTTTCCACAGCAGCCCATCCTTCCTTAAGATTGGTGCCTAAGGTTGGGCAGGATGCTTTCTGGAGGGTCTCTTCTCTCTCTGCAGACAGTAAAGGAKCCCAGATACCTAACTGAGCCAGCCTGCCTACATTTTAGGCCACCAGCACTGCATCAGAGGACTCCCACTGTGTTTCCAATTTTCTAATCAAGAACTGAATTCCTCACTAGGATAAATTTGGTTCATTTAGCTTGGCTGGTGCTGAGAGATGATGGATAACTCCTAAGAGTAGGACAATACTCTTCCTCTGGAAATGGTTCAGACAAAAAAATCTTTCCATACATGCAATTTGGGGTGAGTTTGGGACCCTGAGGAGCTGGGAGCTCTCAGGTTGGAAACATGGAGCACCAGGAGCTGGAAAGCAAACTTCCTAGAGGCTCTGACTCCCCTAGCAAGCACAGCAATGGGCCACAGACTGTCACAGTGGGACACCTCCCCTTCTTCCACTGCTGSGGCTGGGTGGCAGATGGAAAGACCTCCTCAGTAAAGCCATCTTGATGAYCCTGGATGCTAGTGCAAGACACTCCTGTGACTGTGTGCACCATATTTTAGTATCTCTTCTAAGAAGTGTGCTAGGCCTCCCTTGTCTTTGTATTTGTGCTTTACATCTAACCATCAAATCAAACCTAGCTGTTCTGTATCTATGATCTGCCATCTTCATTATATGCTATTATTCCAACCTTTGTGTTAACTCTACATTTCTTAACAATGATTTTATGTCTCTTTCCCAAATCAGTGTTGAATAAGACCAACTGGTAAGGAACAGGACCCCCTACAAAGAGCATCATTACATGATTATTCCCTGCTGACGACTGTTTTGTCAGTTAGCTGATTGTTAAACCATGTAAGTGCTCTAATGATACGATGCAGTGCTCACTTTTAAAGCAGAGGTTTTGGCAGGTAAATCATATACTTCACAGAAGCTAAAATAACATCTATGTAGTGCTCTCTGCTCTGGCAGTTTCCTCAGCACGTGGAGCCTAGCTCACATGGCACAGACACACACTGAGCTCCTTCACCACCTCCCAGTGTTCAGGACCTGATGTACTCTRCATCCTCCATCCTTAGAGTCAAGGCTTTGTGTCCAGCTCCTGTAGTGGATGGAGAGGAAAAACTGCTTCAATCCTCTACCATCCCCTTCATTGTCCCCAGCTATTGTAGGCCAAGGACATCCAAGGGAATGCAAGTCCACAAGGGGCCCAAGGCTGTTCTGGAGAAGAAAAGTGCTCCCCTTAGGGCTAGCAGGGTTGAAAGCTTCCTGCAGGCAACTGGAGTGAAACCAATAGTTGTGGGTTGTTGCTCCAGGAAAGGATGGTTTGATCTTCTCCGGGGAGCTTTAAGCTTGGGATGTTATTGATCCCCAGGGTCTCCCAAAGGTTATCAGGAAATGCATGACAACACTACTCCCTGGCCTTGCAGCTTCGCATATGACTTTTCTGATTAAAAAAATCAACGTCACAAATTTCATTCACTGCCAGTGACCCCTTGTAAACAGGTAAAACCGTGGGAGCAAAATGAGACACAAAGAAAGGAAGCTACATTTCGTTTTCTGTCAAGGGTCATTGCCTCATTCAGTCATTGCCACTGGAGTTTCAGGCTACAGACAATCAACAGAGAGGCTCCTTTAATGAGTGCTGTGCTTATTAATCTTTCCCTTTAACAAGTGCTAACACAAAGCCCATCGATACCAAGAGAGCTCTTCATCAAGGACTTGAAAAGAATCCTGTATTCAAGAAAGAGATATTCTGGCTACAACAGCAACCATCCAAAGTACTAAAATACCTGGCAAGCCTATTACCCATTTTCAGTGGAACATGGCATCAGGAACCTCTGATTTTCAGTGAGACTGAGGCAAAGTCCCCTATGCGACACCATTTCAGTTTTACAGAAGGATTTCACTCTTGCCCCAGCAAGTACTACCTGCTGCCTTCCAGGAGGTGAACACCATGATGAACACTTCCAGTTCCTTGGAGTACATGATGGCATGCTGGGCACCCCTCTGACCCATTGTCCAGCTGCATGTTTCCCACAGAAAGTCACCATGATTCTCCTCGTCACTTTCTAGCCCTGTGTCCTGGAGCTCTTTGCTAAGAGAGCCAAAGATCAGCATAAAAACTGCATCATCAGCAAAGCAAAAGTGGTGCCATGAGATGCCACCCCCCAACCCCCTGAGATTGTCATAGCATGGGACAGATTGGCATGGCTTTCTCCTCAAGGTACAATGACAAAGGACACTGCAGGTTATCCTGCACCATCACCTTTTTCAGACAAGTTTGCAGAGAGAATGGGCAAGAGAAAGTGAGTGGTACATCACCCTTCCATTTGTGAGGAGAAATTAGATGTGGACTGGTCTGTCCTTCATCCCCATTCCTGGTCTCAAAGCATCTCCTACTCAGTGGCCYTTCCTTCCACAGTGCTGCCAGCCCATGAGACCACCCTGGGACAGTCCCACTCCTCTCCAGGCAGCTAACATGTGGCTACGAATATCCAGAAAAATCYTTCTGCCACACTTGCCTCCATGCACACAAACACTCACACATCACTAATGGGATCAGCCTGCAGGACTCTGGCAGATGTTTCTGTAGGCTTTCCCTTCTCCTCATTTGCCTCTGKGAATCTCGCACGGGAGGAATCCATCTCACTCCAGCACAGTCTGCCAGCCTGACACRCACAGACCCTGTCTTCCACCGCTGTAGCCATGACCTCACCGCGCTAATGCACCCACYGACACTGCTGCCAGCACCTATATTACACACTTCTACATGCTGTTATCTCCACACGTGGTTTCAGTTTCCAGGCCAAGTGCAGCCCATTTGTGTCATAGCTGTTTTGCTTTAAAATCTTAAATGCATGGAAKTAAGGTAAATATTTACACAACTGGGAGCTTAATCAATCGCCAGAGAGATAGGCAGATTGCTTTCCTGGTARAACAAGTTTGTTCACATATATCATCCCATATCATTACTCTAGGGCTTCCCAGAGAGTCCCAGACCCCAATTCAAGACATGCTTTCTGTACTAACCTGTCTGTACCTGCACAGTCTTTATTTTGTCTGTCATCCTGCACAGCCTCTGTGGAGTTTGGGAACCTCAAAACCTGACCACCACCACTCAATTCGATTCTTCTGGTAATAACATCATATAAGGGCAGATTCTCTCCTCATCCCAATGCTACACAGAGTTTGCCCCTGTACAGAATTAATGAGTTTAATTAGTTGCCTCAATATAAGAACAAGCAGTCATTCTACAAGAGCACAGGATCAAGGGAAGTGCACATTCTTGTTTCGTTTTGKTTTTTTTCTTAGGGAGTTTGTTGCACAAAATTGGCTGATCAAGCTTTTCAGCAGAAAAACAATAAGCCCCCACAGAAGAAGAAATGCCATCCATGGCAGAGCCTGTGCAGATCTCCAAGACTGATAGTCCTTGCAAAGCCTTTGTTAAAACTCATGATATTCTATGTCCCTGGCAGGCACATGGCGTCCCTGGCCCTCAGGCATTCTCCATGCCTGGCTGCCCTGGAGCGGCTGACYCTGGAGTCCTGATGTCTTTCTGTTCTGGAAATTCAGAGATTTCAGGGGATATCTGCCTGCAGTTCAGATTTGAAACTTTTCAGGCTTGGCAAAAAGAGTGTGTTTTGAAATCATACTTGCTATCAGAAGTCCATTTTCCATTGACATGGACAAAAAAATGGGATAGGAAGGAAAGGAGACACTGTGGTTATACCAGTGTGTATGTCTTTACATAACCTTGTAAGACAGATATGGATGTTAATGGCTCTTTTGCCTATCAGCAGAAGAAGTTACCCTTGTCTACTGGCCTACGAATAACATCATGGCACTCTGACTTTCAGAAAGAGCTCCTTCCAGCCATCAGACRTCCAACACAAGGGGCCCCAGTCCTCACCTGCTTCACCTTACCTGCAGCCATTGCATTATCTCACTCCCACTGCTGATTTTGGAAGTTGGTGATCCTCTTCCTTGACATTTCCTTCTCCAGCACCAGGAATCTCACCACTGACAGCCTGGATGCCTGAGAATCACCGTGGCGCCTGGCTCTGGTGGTGAGGGAGGTCCTTCAGAACCAAGCTTCTTCAGAACCAAGTGCTGGTCACCCGCACAGGTAGCCCTGGTACACATGGACAAACCCTTAGCTGACAGGTCAACTCATTCTTCCCACTGTTTCTGAACATGCCCTCAGGAAGAGAGTCTGTGACCTTTCTTTACCTAGACATGGGTCCCCAGGCACAGCAAATGAAAAGCATATTTCTTAAAGGTTCAGCRGTTGTGGCTGGTGCAGACCCTCAGCTCACCTGACATTTTCTCACTGCTCACTCTGCACAGTTTCCACCAGCRTAAACAAGGATTCTAACCGAAGACTCACCAGTCCCTCTTCCACCAGTGCTAATGGAGCAGCAYGTTCCAGCTGTCTCGTAGGCTGCATCGGGGTCTTTATCTAACATCCATCTGCAGAATAAAGTTTTAGACTCTGTCTGCATGCTGCCCAAATCCCAACACCTCTGTTGTCCTTCCCCATTGATGTGAGGAATGCCACAGTACTGCAGTGCCGCATTACCCTGCTCCTTCATGTCCTGCTGTGAGTATCAACTCCTGCCCTCCCTAGGTTGATAACACCTTCTGTTTCATAGCTTCCTTCTCAATGGGCCAGTGGTGTTAGGATGGTTTGACTGTCCTTGAAGAGGGCTGCCTTTCTCCAGTCTAACATTGCTGCTTAYCAATATTACTGAGTTTGTATTTCCACGTGTTCAGCAACCCAGTGGTAATAGAGTTGGTGACAGATTTTAAGAATTAGAAAGCAAATGTCTGGCAGATGCCTTCTCTATTGTAGGCATCCTGACAGCCTGGATCAGCTGCGTTCCCACTGTGGATTCTTCACTGGACATGTCTGGACACCTTCAGTCGCTGCCTGCGTTGATGGGTTTCATTCTCTATGAAGGCTGTGGGCAGCTCCACATCCAGACCATTTACAGCTCTCCCTTCCACTTGTCCTACTTTCAAGAGAACAAACATTGCTCTTTCTACCTTTTGTATTTATTGCTTTCCACACAAAAGTAACTGAATCATAATGCTTGCATTTTCCCTGATCCATCTGTGACTTTGCTTCCTGCATCCCTTTAGTCTGAGCCTTTATCATGGTTCTGCTCTAGTGCGTGTACAGAGGGACTGTGGGTAGCCACGCTCTCCTTGCTGTTAATCCTGTGCAAGGACAGTTCATCTGTCCTTGCTATTTGGAGGTATTTCCTTAGGGAAAGATCTGTTTCTCTAAAAAATTTCTCTTGTAATTAGGAGTCACATGGCCTCATTCATCCCAATCCTCTCTCATCTTCGCCACAGTGAAATGATAAAAAAAGGCTATATTGTCTGGAAATCCAGCATTCTCAGCCACTTATATCTGCCCATGGTCCCCACTTGTTCTATTTGTAGGTGATACTTTGTTTTTTTCCCTGCTGTGGGTATCATTAGGCTTAACAGCTGCCACCATGTGCATTTCATAATGCGCTGGTAACATAAAAAAGGCCCTGTGTTCCTAAAATTAAACTGTTCTTCAGTAAGGAAATTCTCTATAGACTCCAAAACTGCGACTAGGAGCTGCAAGGTAGAACTGGCCACATGCAGAGCAATTGCAACATCCACGTCCTCCGGCTGCTGTCCACCTCCAGCTGGACATGCAGTTTGAATCACATTCACATGGTCCACACAGGGYTATAGGGGGTGAAGGTGCACACTGATGCCCTCTACCAAACCACACATACGGAAGAAAATGGATGCCTTGCTGGAATAAATTTTCGATTTTCTTTTTCATTAATTTGACTTTCTCTTCAGTGATATATTTGAGACTAATTGTTGGTGACAGCTAAACTTGAAATGATTTTGCAACTCATCTAATAGTTAAGAGTTGATCATTGGTCACTGAAATCATCATATTTCTCCTAGCTAAAAATACAGGCTTTCTTGCTCTTGATTCTCTCTCTTAGCATCAGCCTCACAGCATTTTACTTGCTGTTGTTAATACTAAATTATTATGCATTGTTATCACCACTAGTGAGTTGGAAATTTCTCCTTTTGGGAGAGATTTTTAATCCTCCAGATGCTGACGGAAGTGTCCAGCTGCAGTGCTGGCTCTGCAAGGTGCTTGGAAGGTTCTCYAAGACACATCTAATAACAGACACAGTTAAATGGCCTTCATGAGTCTGTTGTTGCTCTTACTGAATGCAAGGAACCACCAAACATTTATAAAAATATCTCAAAAGTACTTGAAGTTTCCTCCACATTATCCATCTGAGCATTTAACCAGGAAAAGTACTTCTCTTTCTCTGAAAGAGACAGAAAAAATGACACTTGATTTTAGCTGTCTAGACTGATGTTACTAGAGCCACCTGTAGTCTCAAGCCTCACTGCACTTCATTTGTAGCACATGGGGGTGCAACAGCTACACCACAACCCTTTGCATCTTCCCGCTCCAGGCCCTTCTAGCACGCRTATCACCTTGTGCACTCCCACCATCACTATAGCGCACATCACAGCAGGCCTTCAGCTTTGCCAAATATTCACTAGTCACCCAGGCTGCTGTTGAAAGGGTTCCAGAATAAGCCTGTGATCAGAAGACCAAATTCAAGCCATCCCCGCCCTTCATAGAAGTAACCAAGGAAGTACAGGGCTTAGATGTTCCAATCCCTCCTCCATCCTAGACACCAGAGAACTGCAGCTACTCTAACCAGAGGGCTGTCCCTACCCCTTCTTTTCTCCATCCTCCCCTACCAAGGRTTTGAGATAATTTCTACAGAAAAAACTTCTCATTCCCTGGCTTGATGTGCCTTTGTCCTGCCAAAACAAGCTGCAAACTCAAGATAACCGATTCCAGAGCAAGGGGGCACTATGGGAGTAAAATCTCCCAGTCACAAAGAAAGGGTCTGTCAGATGGGGACAGAGAGTCCATGACTCTCTGCAGTCCAGAGGTCCTCCTCTAACCCTTCAGAGATGCTCCCTGAGAGCTGTCCATACTCCCTCTGCTCCCAGAGAGATGGCATTGCTGGCAGAAAACTGTAGGCCATCAGAGCAAAACCAAAGTGTCACAGGCCCTGAATATCACCGAAAAAGAGAGAAAGAACATAGACCTTGAGCAGTTCAAACATTTTCATGCTCACTCACCCCACTGAAAGGCCAGTCTGTCTTCAAATGGAAATGGTGCAAGTAAAAATAACAATAAGGGGCAGAGGCATGAAAAAAAGAAAAAATGGATCAGAGCTTTGATCACACACACTGTCCTGCCTCCATAGAAGTGATGTCCCACTAATCCCCGCAGGGCATAGCTCAGCTCAGTACACAGCTGTGCACACATTTTTGTTCAGATGAATCTCACCAACCCTTAGAAAAATCAGTTGTACTGCCAATGGCTTACAAGTATTTGTAAATCAGGTCAACAAGGGCAACAACCCCAACTTTAAATACTCCATCTTGGTTTGGGTTTGTTTATGCAATATTTTATCAGGATGTTGTTCATAAAATAGAAAAAACTTTATACTTCCATTTCTTCACAGGCAGCAGGCTGCAGAACACTGAATTTAAGATGTCCAAAACATCTTTGCTTTTCAGCTCTTTACTGAAGTCCTCATGGACCTCTTCATAGACAAAGAGAATATTAAACTGGAGCCACTTCTTTGCTCCACTGAATTTTGATATTGCCCTATGTTTGGGCCAGCTGGGACATCTTCYAGAAAGTAGTCCTGGATTTATTAATGGTTCTCAAAACCTGCCACTGAAAAACAACCTTCATGGTATGACCAGCATGGCAATAGGTCTGAAGGTAAATGCAGGTTTTGGACCCTATTGGTTTCTAATATTCAGCTTTAAGAATCAGATTACATGTTTGTTCAATAGCAATAAACTCTCAGAGTTTTATAGAGTCATAAAAACACTACAACTGCTTCCATTTATGGCCTGTATATCATTTACTTGGGTAGGTTTCCTCTCTAATGGTGCAGTGCAAGTGATTTGAGTTCTATTAGCTGGAAACAGTACATCTACATTTGCAGAACTCTCATAAATAATTCTGCCCAATGGACGGCATCCCATACAGACTACTGTGTAAGGAAGGGGAGGAGGGGCTGCAGAGGGGTAGGGGAAGGGGAGAACGGGAGAGATGGTAGGAATAGAAAAGAAGGCCCTTAAGACTTCACACGAATTAGGAATTCAGGGATCCTCTTTTTGCTGGCGATATCAAAATCCCATTTTCCTGCTTAACGTGTGATGCTTTGAGCTTGAAATGTAACCACAGTTCATGCTAGGCTGCAGGTTGAACTTATTCTGAGCCTTGCAAAGGCATTAATTTGAAACGGTATCTCCCAGGACACAGAGAATTCCCGAGCACTCCGAGATGCACTCAGCTCCCTAGAAGCTTTAGAGCAATAAATGAAATGTTAGACTGACTTACAGCTAAATGAATTATTTGGTCTCAGGTACAAGAACAGGAGGGCTATATCTCAGGTTTAAGATCCTTCAGCCACAGCAGGGAAGGGGGCTGGGGGTCACCCTGCAGTAAGAGAGAGGATGTATCACTGTGCAAACACCCGAGAGAGAGGCAACACCATCTTTTATGTCTATATAGCACCTAATGGTTAAATTACTGAGTTAGGATACTGATGGCTGTCTGCCATCTTTCACTATAAATGACATTAAAGGTAATGACACTTGATTTTCACAAGAAAACAAATCAATTAAATAACATCAAGTCCTTTTCAACAGAATTATAAAACAAAGGGTTAGCAATTGTGGGTCACATTTCTTTAATGCATAACTGGAGGATACTCAAGGATAATAAAGAACTGGTATAGATTTGCTATTATTTAGACTATTAGTCGTGTGACTCCAATATGAATTTCAGTGCTCTGATACCGCTTCTATAACATATAGCAGAAGAAAATCACACTGGCTCTTAGACACTGCCGTTCTGGTTCTGACTGCAATGACTTCAGAAGCTCCCAGACCTATTTAACCTAGYAAAACAATGTCTCAGAGTCGATATGATGATTCTTTGAAATACACTGGGTGAGTAAATAACAAGGACCGAAAAGGAATATGTAAGTTAGAGGATAATGCTAGAATAAGATCGAAGTGGTCATGAATAAATTGAGACTAGAAGGCAGAAAAAAACCAAACAAAACCATTATGGAATTATATCCTGGAATGACTTTCCAAATAGTGCAGTAGGGGCAAGAAACTTAAATTATTTTAAGGTGAAAAAAATTTAGGAAAGCTTGTAAAGCAGAATATGGGTCAGCCTAGAGTAATAAATGAAATGGGCAATATGAGTTCTTAGGTGACTCGCCTTGCCACTGTACTAGAGGAAAGCAGAGGATGGAAGGAGTCTTGGTTGTTGTTCTATGATTGTATTTATTTGTTTCATATTTATTCTGTATTGTATACATAGCAAACTGAGCTGTCCTGACAGATATTTTTGTAACCCTGTCTACTTTTTTCATAACAGTAAAGCTTGTATAATGGAAAAAGGATTTATTTCAAAGGAATTTTATGTCAAAAATRGAATCAGACAAGGACTTGTGGACTTGCACCTACTTCGTTCAGCCTTCTGTGCTCTGGACTGCTGGCCTTAGCTTTACTGGATCATGAAAAAAAGTACTTGTTTGCTAATGGCAATTGCTACATGCTACAAGGCCCTCTTTCATAGCCACAAGCATGTCCTACTGTCAGAAGCAAGAGGTCATTTTCTTCCTATTCCAAGCTAGCCTTACAGTGAATGGAATTAGACTCAAAGAAACTGATAAACTTACATATATTGGTAACGTTCTCTCTCAGCTTTATTTACTCAGGTGTATCGGATAAATTTCACATTACAGCATGATGCCACGCAAAATGGAAAAATCAGTCAGAGAAACTGAAAGAGGAAAACCCATTCCTAACTTGGTTGCATCCAGTGCAACCAATGCACAGTACCTGACTGAAATGCTACTGTAGAAAGCCATCTACAATATTCATCATAAAGTGCTTATATTCAGCACCTATGTTGGAATAACAAAAATAAAGAAAACCATTGCAATATGTTCAACTTCAAAAATGGTCGCTAAATGAAAATTTTATCTTATTACCTCTCTTGTCTTAAAAAGAGAATAAAAGGAACAGTCAGAAGAGTAAAATCTCTGTCTATGGTGTAGAAACCAGAGATATCACACCGGGGCTCTGAGCAGATGCGTATCACTAGCCCGAAGGACTTTAGAAAGACCAAGAGAAGCCAGCAAGACTAAACAGAGAGGCAAAAAGGGTACTGGAAATACAAAAGAATAATAAAGATTTATAGAAATAAGAGCACAGCAATGAACTAATACAATTTTTGCAGCTGCTTTTGCCATGGAAGAGGTCAAGGASGCTCCTGCACAGCTACTTTTTCTTTATGAGGGGACACATCAGAGGATCGTTCTCATATTGAAGGAGATCATGAAGCATATCAAAAAGTATTATAACAAATCACCAAGACCAAAGGATATTCTTCCAAGAGTACCTGAGGAACTCCACTGTGAAATTGCTGAATTAATAACTGGTGTGCAAGCCGAAATGTAAAAATGTCTCAATGTCAAGACAGCTAATGTGGTTTCAATTTTTAAAGAGGATCCTGTGTAAGGTTCRGGAAACTACAGACTGGTAGCACATCTGTACCAGGCTAATTGATAGAAATTGTAATATAAAAGAGGATCCATGGATAAATAAAGTATAATGGGGAAGAGTCCATGCAGTTCTGTAAAGGGAAATCATGCTTTACAGTCTAGTGTAGCTCTTTGAAGAAGTCAATAGACATGGGGATAAGGGAGATCCAGCTGATAGTGTATTTGCATTTCTAAAGGCATTTTACAAAGTCTTTCACCAAAAAAATCTTGAAGTTAAGCTGTCATGGAATGAGAGGGAAGGTTCTCACACGAATAAGTAATTGYTTAAAGCATACAAAACACAGGTTCGTAATTAAATGATCAACATTCACAGGTAAGGGTGGTAGCTACTGAAAGTGACTTAAATCARTGAAAAAAATGTTAAAAATTATTATGACAACAAAAGACAGAGTGTCACTGTGACAGCAAGCATATCCACAATGCAAGCACCTGCTGACCACTTTGTGCGGTTCTGATCTCAAACTTAAAAAAGATACACCAGAACCTGAAAAAGACAGAAAAGGGCAGCAGATATGATGAAAGGTTCAAAATGATTTCTATTCAAGGAACAGCCATATATACTACGATTCTTCGTCCTGAAAGATATCTGGATGGGGAAAGGCAAAGGGAGAGGAGGGGTAGATATCTACAAAAGCAGGAGATGAAGGGAATGGCCAACTAAGGAATAATTGTTCATTTTCTCTTCCACAGCCAGTTACACTCAGCTGTCAGATGGCAGGCTCAAAATAAATGAAAGGAAGGAGGTTCTCCATGTAATACAGAGGTACTCTGTGAAATTTGCCACAGGTAGTTGCGCATGATGGAAAGCCTACTTGTGTTCAAAATGAGATTGGGCAGGTTCATGCTCCACTGAGAGCTGTGAAATACTAAGGTACCACCTTGGTCTCAGTAGTAGTCTCAGTAGAGCGACAGATAACCAGRGGCTTGCTCCACTGTTACACCCATTCTTTACCATCCATTAGGAAAGAGAGCACTCGCTGTCAGACCAATCTGAAACACTCAGGTCCTTGTAGTAGGCGATTATCAGCAGCAAATGATGCTCTTCAGGGCAGGTTTATCYGTCGTCACTGTCAAAATCAAGTTGGGAATGAACCAAGTATTTGTACCCAGTACACACTATTACCTATTTGCTGCCTTGTGCGTGTCCAGGTTTTGGACACAATGTCTGTTATGCAACAAGCTGAGGAGTTTAAACRATGCTGTGCACAGTAGGGGAGGAAGGTGTCTGCCACATAAACATGTGGCAAAACACTGAGGAAAATGTCTTGCAACAGCCTTACTGATCACAYTTTTCTGCAACAGTCATGTAACGGCAAAGATTTGAGGATCTTCAGCAGGTCCTTTACAAAAAGGTTGCTTGATGTAAAAGTCTGCTTGGAGACAAACCCTCCAAGTGGATACTAGTTTAACAACACCCTGTAAACTGTCTTTAATGCTTTCTATAATATGGAGTAGAAAAAGCTTTAGATCAAGACATTTGAGTCAAATCTATTTACAACGCTCTCATCTCCTTTAAGGCAAAATTACCCCATACCACCTGGGAGTYCATAGAGAATAAATGGCTACGTCACACCAAAGAAATTACCTCCATCAGCTATGATGGACTAACCTTTATTGTTTGAATCCTCTACTTYAGAACTTCTTCAGTTGCCTGCCAAGTTCATGAAGGAGTAGTCTTCTCTTGATTCATAACCTGGCTCCTGTGAGTATATCCTTTCCTTCTCCCTTCCTCTGAAGCACTGGAGGCTGGGCAGAGAGAGACACATGCAACCAAGTAAGTTTGGCAGTAAACCTGCTCTGAGATTGCACTTAGAGCAGCATAAACAACTTTCATTTCAAAGTTCAGCATTTCCTGCTCTCAGGTTCAGGGTAAAAATCTTTGCCATGCAGTTTGTTGGAATCTTCCTTGAGACTTTTAACGCTCGGCACTCTTTGGTGGCTTTTTCTCCCTTCTCCTGATCTGTMGGTTATAGTCCACACCTATGGATCACAAGAAAATAGCTCACAAGAGTTTCCCAGCTACAGAGGGGACCCAGGACATTAGCCAGGACTATCATCTGCTCTGATCTCTTCCTGGAGTCCAATCTAGCTGTGGCTTTTATTTCCTTGCTTTAGAGTACTGGGCAATGTTACATGGTTTGTGAAGGAATATGTGATAGGAGCACGCAGAGGACCCTTCTAAACCAATACATAGTTGCCTTAGACAACAGGAATTAGCCCTTTGAACCAAACTCTTCTTTCAGCCAACACCCTGTCAGTACCAATGAGCAGATCAATGGAAGCTCTTGTTCTGAGTTGTGTGATCATTAAAGACATATTAGTATCCGCTGATTGTTTTATCCCTTTAACTCCTAACTCCTACAAGAATTCTTAAYGAGGAAAATTTCTAAATCAAGAGATTAATACGCAACACAAATTGCATATTAAAGCCCTGCAAATGATACTGGTAATCTTGGCTGGGATTCGCCTGTTGAGACWGGGACATTTCTGGCAATTGCTGCCTCCAAACCAGCCCTAAACTATCCCAGAGGTAAGTTTGTCTTATTTCATTATTAAGTACCTCAGCACAATGAAGTATGAACAGGTACAAAAAGATACATCAAGAATTTTGGCAAGCGTGAAGAGAAGCCAGTCACCTGTGACAACCCTCTGTACAACATCATGACAAACCATCAGAGTGGCCCATTAACATTACTATTACTACATCAGCAACGGGTGCAGTTTCGTGAGGTTACGCAGGAGCCCTTGCCAAAGATTATAACACTCTGTGCTCTCTGCCATACAAGTACTCAAAACAAAAATTACCTCTTTCTCACTCAACATACAAGATTTCAAGGTGATCTACCTAGTGCAGTGATAAAAGACTTGTGTGCAATCTTCAGATAGATAAACAAATGATTACTTCGTTATTTTACATCTTACAARGCAATGGTGGGACTAATGTTGGAATAATGCATTTAGTCAAGTGAAAAATTGAAGATAGTACAGCGAACAGCAATACAATTATTTGAAGGCTGGAAAATGAGTTTTTATGAAACACTGAAGGAGTTCAATACATTCTGACTATCAAAAAAAATAGACAAGACTGAGAAATGACTTGCTATATGGTGTGTAAACAGCCTCTGAGGGAAGGAAATTAAAATATGCTCTACAAAGTACCAGAGAAAGTGACCATCAACTAGAAGGTAAAGTYGCACAAATTCAAATTAGAAAGAAAAGTATTAACAATTGGGAGAGTCTCCTGATGGGCCAGAAGTGCAGACCCCACCTTATCAAATAAAGTCTGGATGCTGTTCTGGATGATGCTTTGGTTAAACACAAGTTATTAGGCTCATTCGACAACTAACCGGAAAAAAATCTTTCAGTACATAAAATCAGACTAAATACCATAATGGTTATTTCAAGTCAAAAGCTATGCATTTTATATCAAAACGTTATCTTCAAGGAATACTAACATAGCTCATTAAAGCAGACAACACTTAGAAAATACSAGAACTGGAGTATTATTCTCTATAACATCATCTCACTCCTCTTGAGCACATGCATGAGCTTTTACAAGATGATCACTCTGGTGTTTCTTTCCCATGCTGTTGCTTATTTCCTCAAATGTTGTTTCTCTTCTTCGAGGGCAGTTATAGTTTTGCTGCCATTGGAGTGAGCCAGGGTCATGCCRCTTAAAGTCTGCCACTGCCTATTCCTCTGGCAGCATGTGCAGTTTCTGCCCAGTGGGAAAGTCYAGTATTTCAAACTCTGTTTTATCTCGTTTGGGGATGGAGTTTTAAAGGGGAGGTTTGTTTTGAATGAAATATTGTAGAATCACATGAGCCTCAAATGCAGAAATGTTTTGGATGTGGCTGATGAAAGTAAACATTCCAGCTTTCCTGCTGCAGAATATTTCTTTGTATTTGGTTCAACCAYCCAAAATTATTTTTCACTACTCAGTTCAACTGAATTTTCTGKTTTTTTCACTGTCTTGTGGATGCTGAAGAATATTGTCCTCTGTGCAGCACAGCTTGTAGGGGAGAATGAGGAACCACACTCCACCACCATACGTGGCAATCGTACTATAAATGAGAACTGTAACTTTATAAGAAGTGAGTCAAAAGCAATTCTTTCAGCCAAAAATATTTTCTCCTGACAGAGACTTTGACTTTGTGGAAATAACCCTTGAGCTGAGATTTATCTACCCTCACTTACTGGCACATCTAGAGACAGATGCTTAATGCTGAGGTGCTCATCCTAGGRCTCTTTACAGTTGACAGAAGGTAGAAACCTTCCAGAAGGGGTTTCACTCCTTTCCAAAACAGCCACTCTGGTAGATCTCAGGAGCTGCCCTGTGAAGGTTTTTCCAGATCTCTCTGTAATGGTACTCGTTTCATTGCCAAAATATGGCAAACTACCTCATCTTTACATAAAATGGAGCAAAGGCATGTGGTCTTGAAAGACAGAATTTAAGTAGAATTGGCTAAAGCCATTTGTCACTGGCTGTGAAGGCACCCTGTAGAGACCAGGTCAAGACAAAGCTGATTTGTAGGTGTTTAAAGCAAGAGGTGACTTTCATAGAAGGTGGGCACTGAAAAAGCTTAAAGAAAGGTTGAGGGATGTTCCTTGAGCACCGTCTGGGAACTCTTTGGCAGGAGCAGGAGCTAAGTCTGTCCCTCCACGGTAACAGTCCCCCACCATGACCTCAAAATGTCCACCRTCTGTCTTGCTCACTCACTCAGCTTCTGCAAATATGAGGCTCCAGGGTTGCATGGGGCTTTTTTTGCTTATTTATTTTACAAAARTATGGGATTACCGGTGAAAGTGAATCCAAAATTAGTTGTCTAACTCAGCTATTTGCCGTGGGGTCCCTTATTCTACGTGGAGAGAAGCAGGCACATTAAGAGTAAGATAATCAGATCTGGTTTTGATATCTATTTTAGGGTGAGATGAATCCTGCCTTAAACCCCACTGACTCTGTCACCTATCTCTCTGCTGGCTGTAAGGACCTACAGTAAGATTAAKCCTGTGCAGGCAGGTACTTCTGCAAAGGCAAAAATAGTAACCACACAGCTGCAAACAACATGGGCATGACTTGCTCTTGAAACACGGATAACTAAAAACATCTAAGTGCTCAAGAAAGTCATGTTAGAGAATCAAAATGTGAACCAAAAATTAGTTGACACTTTGKATTATTTTTACTTTAATACTTATGTGTGGATCACTCCTCCCTTGATAAAATGAAGGTATTATTACCGATTCACCCCTCAACTGCATTGTGAAGATATATTCATTAAATTTTGTAAAGAAGGAAGATTCTACGRCAAAGCACAAGAGAAAAACCTGGTAAGAAATTAATAATTCTGTGTTCAGTGCTGTACGCAGTAAATAATGCATTGAGCCACACACTGAACGATGAGACTAAATGAAATATTGAAGAGTTGCTCTTTCAGCGAGCAAGTCTGTTCTATGCACTGAATGAGGCAGGGATTCTGCCTAAAGAGAAGTGATCACATATTTAAGACWGTATTACAATGCATACACACAGGAAGACTAAATGAAGGTTTTGCAGATATCCTTAAATTTGACACTTCCTAATTTTTGAGTGCTTGACTTTGTGACCTTGAAAATGGTTTAGTAAAATATTATTGGGGTTTTGTGTTGTTTGTTTTTTGGTTTTTTTGGGGTTTTTTTCTGTTATTTCCCTGTTCTGTTTAAATTTTTTGAGTAGGCATCAGACACCTGTTTTACAGATGGTAGCAGAGACAGGTAATCCCTAGCTGGGACCTGAAGGACAGCTYGAAAACTTGAGCTAGCTAGGGAGTATATAAAATCGGGCAACAGAGTGACATAGGTCAGACAAGACAAGTGATCTTATTCTTTGTATTACATATACACAACTTTTCTGTCCACCCTAGTCCAAYATCAGCGATAAATAGAGGCATGAAAGCCACCATAATCATAGCACAGAACCACYCAAATTCTTAATCACGCATACATTTGCTTTTTGTCTTAAAAATATATATAGCCCTGTTTCCAACAGTACATAAATCCTGAATTTTTTCTCTGTAGTTCTGTAGGCAYCAGGGCTTCAGGATATGCTCATTTTTAAAACAAGTGCAAGACTACTGCTTGTTTGGGATTGTAGAACTAACACATTAGGTGGGCTCAGTACTAATCTGAATGCAATTTATACGAATAACCAGCCAGGAAACTACACATTCTCCTGCCTTCACCTTCCAAGGTGATAAATGCTCTTACATGGCTCAGAGATTGCTCTTCATTTTTTAAGATAAATAAAGGTTTATGAAGAAACATCAGTTTTACATGAAAAAATCTATTTTTCCTTTAACTTTTGTCATTATTGTATTTGCACTTCAACTTTGCATTAAGCCCCTGCATTACCATACCATGGCACATTACTCATCCTCCCACACATCTCATATGCAGTCAGAAAAGCAAGAATCCTCTCTGCCTTCTGCATTTCTCCTCCTCTCTCCCTTCTGCATTTTCCCTTGTTCTCCTTTGTGTGCTTGCTCATCTCCCAGTTCTTACCCCATTCTTCATTTCCTTCCTCCTTCACATTCTTCTGATCCTCCACAGTCGCCATGCAAGCCCACAATGCTGAGTACTTGGACACATATCCRTTGGCTTCTGTCTGCCACTTGATCCCACTTGGAAACCTCTGTGATGTAGCAGCATTGGTSTCAGGACCCTTGGCTGCATCCAAGATGTATGAAGAGATCCTGGTGCTAAAGACAAAGAAAGAGGAGGGGTTGTTCTTCCTCTTGAGMCTTTAGAGGCCTTAGGTGTGCATAGGTGTCCTGTGCTTCCTCCCTCCAGCCTCTCTGCCATCTCACCTGTCTTCACCTGTACTTTCTTGCTGCGCTATAAGGACCGTGTCTCCACTGCTGACCTTCCACCGATCAGCATATGTCTAGACTGTGATGGGGCAGGTGATCCAGCAGTTGGCTTTGCTATTCAAAATAGAAGAGCCTCCACAAGGTAATATTCCACTAGTATGACTTGAAGTCAAGCTCTGGGGTGTACCTGAAGAGACTGATCCATGGCCCACAGAGAAGGCAGCAAAAGCCATCAGATGGATGCTACCCACCACCTCTTCTTATTTCAGAGACATGGCTAAGCTAGGAGGTCACATCGACACTGCCAGTTTGCTGCTCCTTGCATTTTGCTCCTCATCCCAGATTCCCCAAACATCCACATACTGGTTCATCTCAACTTTGTGCTGTCCTCTCCCCCTCAGGGATGTCTGTGCRTATCCCTTCTGTAGCACCACAGAAGCATGGTCTCAGTCACCTGTTACAGAAACACAGCTCTGCAGGGCCTCATCATCCTTGAGGTGATGTGTAGGGTAAGATGTTTTAGTGGTTAGGAAATTAGCACGATATTTAACAGCCTGAGTGCATTTCTTCTCCACATCAAAAATATTTCCTATAACCCTGGACAAGGAGATTCAAGAAAGACTCATTAAAGAACCTTATCTGTCTTTTCCAGAGACCACAAAGGGGTGTGAGCAAACAGTCTGACCCAGCTGCTGGGTTGCTAAATGGGTAAAAGGAGGTAAAAGAAATATAACTCTTGACATTATTGTGTCCCATTCCATGGACACAAGTTGTATAGCTCTGCTATGGTGGAGCCATGGAAGTTTAGCTGTGAGGTACCCTGCTCCTGTACACAGCAGGCCAGACCGAGATAGATGATCCACACTGAAATACATAACCATTAATTTAAAAAAGAAAAATATCACATATGCATTATTTTTCCTATCATGTTTCTCTTCCAATACACATTCATAAATAGAAATGAAAGAACAACTAATGTGCCTTTAGTTACTGTGTTTGTCTGTTTTCCAACCATAATTCATGACCTGCTTCAACAAACAGGAGAACAAACATATTTGCTTTTGATAAATTAAAATGGTTTGGTGCGTTTCTTTATTACATTCCTGTCTGTCTTCTTTTTTTTTTTCTCTTCTGTAGCATTTTCCCTTGATTCTCTTTGCTTGCTCTACTCCAATGGCCACATACTCAGTCTAATCCTGGTGTCTGTTACACCACAGTAGTGTCAGAGTTACTCCCCTGCAGTGGATTCAGACTGAGGTCATAATCTGGTGTTTAGCATCTGAAAATGAGCAGATTTTATAAACACAAGCACAACTGGCAGGAAGAGTGGGAGCCTATGATGAACCAAGGGGAGAAAGGAAAAAAGATCTCCGCCTRTGATGTTCAGACAGGATGGACAGCCCACCTACCAGGGATTCAAGGGCATGAATCATCCAGCAGCTGAACCTTCAAAACCCTCAGTGCAAAATGACCTATCAAAGGATCTGAGCAAGAACCCCACGTCATGCAAGCAGATTGGGACAGAGTTGTATGGCACGGGCAGGGTCCAATGCCTCGGCTGAGTGATTCAGRCTAACAGGATGCATGTTGTAGGTGAGGAGCTGGGTCTCCAGTAATCAGAGTCTTTGTGTGTCAGAGGTGGAAGAGCCTGGGGTGATCAGTATTCAGTGTGGAAAAGGCATGTATTGGAGACTTTATGTTGGACAGAGACAGAGGAAATTATCTGCATCGTGGGTGCTCAGGATGGGATTAATTACTCCTAATTTAAACTGTCTATAAGGAAGACATCTACAGCTAAACTAGTCTGTTCAATGCCTTGAGATCCAAGGAGGGAAACAGGCATTTTTAGGATGTGAGCCAACTGTTTCAGATGCCTCCTTTAGGTTGAGCTCCAAAGCCCACAGCTCTCACCATGTCTCCACGGGCTAGAGTGACTCTCTTGGAGACATCTGCACTTAGTGGGGTGAATCCCACCCTCAGGTCCCCATGCAAAGGCAGCTCACAGGAACTGTGAGGATTTCTAACGAAGTAGGTGGACCAACATGATTTCACTCCTGACTGTTATAGACAGACACAAGATGAAGTCTAGATTCAGAGTCTGTTGGAGCCCCACACTAATTGCTCCACCAAGTCTAGAGCAGTGGTGTACAGAAAAACCACTAGCTCCAGAAATATAAGAGAGAAAACTGGACACCCTTCCCTGYCAAAAATTTCTGGATTTGACTGTTTTTCTTGCATCAGGGAGGTTTTTTTATTAAGCAGGTGTAATTCCAGAACCATTTCTTCAGTAAGATTAATCTTCCAGAGCAAGATGAAWATATAATCTTCTCCTGTAGCTGGAATTTGCATTGGCTGCAACTGATCACTGGTGACAAGAATAAAGTGAATCATTTACAGGAGAGTAAAGAGACACAGGCAGAAGACTTAAGAAAACCATGTGGCTGGAGTGATTACTTTCTACCTGCTAATGGCAAAGTACTGAGCCAGTCTTGCCACAGTCCAGGTCTTCAGCAATAAAGACTGACGCTGAGGAGAGTCGTACTGTAGGGGTAGTAATGAAAGTAGACACCACCAATAACTATGAACCCAAGGTGTAGCAACTCCTGGACTAGTGGCTAGACTCAAACGTGAGGCTGGGTGAAGGTAGGCTGAACTTGAGAAGAAAGTGTACTGATACCTCTAAGCTCTCTTAGAAATTAAAAGCTGTTGACCGAATTCCTAAAGGAAGRGATGTATACAGACATCCCAACGAGTATGTGTGGTCCAGATTCTGTACATATTTTCCTGATGTTTGTGAGTTCTTAAGAGTCAACATTGAGAACACTTTCCAAGATGGTCAAAAGCCCACGTATAGTAAAGAAAACCCTGTTTGAGGCAACACCCCAAAAGTGATACAGACCTAAGAAACAGTGGCAGCTACACATGATATCTCAGCAGAAAGCCAAAGGGCAGCATTAAGGCAGGCTGCAGCATTTGCTCCTAGAGTTGTGGCAAACTCAGGAGAAGGCTGTGCTCTGCTAGGCAAGGAAACCTATGAGCCCCTCCTTGGAGCAGAGCAATTTCATGAGCTGCCTTTGGGAACAGCATTGATCGTAAATCAGTAGGAAGCACCACAGAGAGAGGAAATTGCTAAGCGCACCCAAGTGACTGCAGCACATGTTACTGCAACTCCAGCACTACGCTGCRAGGCTGAGACAGCTGGGGAAGTTACCACATAGAGAGGGTTTCCGAGTAGAAGCACTGCCTGAAGACATATGAATGCTGCACTGTGTGCMCACATGGAAGGACGCAAAGAGTACACTGACAGGCAGCATGAGATTTTGCAGTCCACGAACTGTCAGACCGGCCTGTGGAGAGCATCTGAGCAGACTTSTCCACTTCCAGAAGCAGGAACTACTCGGGCAGGTCAGACCATGGCCCTGGATCTGGSAGCTGGTGTCTGAAGGACGCTCAGTGATGACTGCATCTGCAGCTGAGGAGCTGCTATAGGGACGCAATAGGTCTGATGTGCAGGGTGTGAATGTGCTGCCCTAAAGTGCATCCATTTTTTGCTGGAACATTCCTCCACTGGATAATGCTTACTTCTTTGGGGGGTATATCAGCTTCACGAAAATTTCTTATTGTTTTCTCAGGTCTGAGATGGCATTTTTGCACGAAGATAAGTTTATACTGTGCAATTACTCATGGCACAGTAGTTAGGACACTCAGGCAGTTTAGAAAGGCTGCAAGGCCAAATCCTTGCTACAACTTTGGTCATTGGCCTGGAACTCAAGAAAATTCACAGGTCTCTGAAACAGAAACAAAACAACTCAGCCCAAAATGGGACTCAGCATAAGATATCACAAACCAACAGGAGCAGCAGGGCAGAATGCGAAGAGTCATTTAGGAATGTAAAGTGACTGGAAGCTATCCCTTCCTGCCAGTTCTGGACTCATCTTTGCAGAGGACAAGTAGAAGATACAAACAGGGATGGAGGGGTTGGCCAGGTGAGACTCTGCTCACTGGGCTTGCTGTACAGCAGAGGAGCCATCAGCATTGCCCCACGGTTAGGAGACCCCAGGAAGGATTTTGCATCAAGCAGTATCACTGGCCCTCAGGTCTCAGCATGCAAGGGAGTAGATATAGGATTGATCACTGTGCAAAGGAAAAACATAAGTGCATGCCATCAGAGGGAAGAGCACAGGTTGATGGAGGACAAAAAGGCCCTGGGAAGTCTGTGTATGCATGGTTGTACTGTTAGCTACAGTGCTCACTACTACAGCTCTCTGCTGGGGACAAGGCCAGAGGAACAGTGTTCTCAGCAGATTGAGGAGGAACAGACATTGTTTTCCAGGAACCACCATGATCTTACCAAACACCAGCAAGACTCCCACTACYGGTCATCAACTTAGGCAGGATGGAAAAAAACTCAATTTTTTTAATGAAAAAAAGAAGAATAAATCACAACRGCAACAAACACACTCCCATTTCTAACATATGATTACATTTCAAATGTAATTACAAGTGTTTCCAGAGCATGCAGACGTATTTAGTCTCACAAAGCAGAGCTAATTTATTCATAAGCAGATCTGCAAGGCTGCCCAGGCAGAATCCACTCCATATTCAAGGGGATTATTAAATTGGTGGGTGTGAAGGGTTTCTTTGCAAGAGTCTCCAGTGCACAGATACAGCAGGCAGCCAAATGAGAGAAAGACAAGAATGACAGGCAAGACAGGCAGGCAAGAGGGCCTATTTGCATGATGAAAAAATTGTCACAGTGACAGCCTCAAACTGGCAGTATTTCAGAAGGGAGGATGGCTGCACAACACTGTAAGGCAAACATCTCCAGAAACAGGGAAGCAGCCCTGCMGGGACTGATACCTTGGCAGGGTACATCCATGCTCTCAGTTGGGCTGTGGTCTCTAATTTGTGGGATGTCTGGCAGGTGTTCCTGCTGGAGCTCCTCCGGTACATCTGGAAGCCACCCAGGAACATAAAACCAGTGGAGAGTCAGCATCTCTAGGCAAGCTGGTGCTGTCTCCACTATGCTGCTTGGACTGTCTCTTTTTTAGAGAGGTGAAAGGTGATAAGGAGCTTTTTTAACTGCATCTCAGCAGTTCCTGACCCTGCATGTGTTCCTAATCTGCTCCAGTCATCAGTGATTTCAGGTGACTTCACTGGTTTTGCATTGGGGCAGATTAATGGAAATGTTTGAAGGTGCAGGGGAAATAAATGTAAAGTGGTGGATTGGCCCCTGCTGACTGTTTGCTCACCGGGTCAGGGCCAACTGCAAGGTGATGAGAAGATGCTCCTTTCTGTCTTCCAGCTCTTACTTGCTTCTTCCCTGCTGAGCCCCTGTGGTGGCTGTACACTGACCTGGGCACAGTGGCAGCAAGCGATGATAGAGGCTACAGGACCTGGCTGAGGCAAAACACCACCTCAGCAGTCCCAGATGGATTGTTCAGAGGGAATTCTGTCCCACCAAATTAAAACATTGAGCTGGGACAGGAATCTTATCCTTTCTTGTTTTTACAGATGAATGCAAGAAAAATCAGTATTTTTTCTTTGCCCTTTCCTTTCATTTTTCCCCTTTTTCCACTTGCAGATCCTTGGAACTTTCTCAACTTTGGAATAATGACAGAGCTGTAAAAGAAAAGTGAATTTGTCACAGTGTCACTTTCACGAATTGGAAGCATTTGTAAAGTTACAAAGTAGAAAAGGGGGAAAAAGGGCAAAAATCACACTTCATATTCTTCATGAAAGGGAGGAAGAAAATAAAAAAAGAAAAACCCAAAACCGGTGTGGCATGTGTTGAAAATATATCTTGTCAAAACAAGTGGCAGAGTGGAAAAACGGATCTAGCCYAAATTTCTCAAGGGAAAAACAACTTCTCTATTTCCTGCTTTCTCATAAAACCATTTCTCTGTTTCCCGGAGCKCTCTGGTCAGCTCAGAATGACAGTCCTTCCTCATGTTGCCCGTGCCCCTGGAGTAGGGAGGAGGAAGCAAAATCAGGATCTGCCCATGATTGCAGAGCTGTGGTGAAACCAGGCAGATCTGCAGCTCAAMAATGTGACTTTCTGACAGCCCAGGTGGACAGAGGAGGGACTATACTGCTACCTGATGGCGGGCAGATGGGAATCATTTGCATGTGATGAGGCATTGTGGGAGTATCATCTTTTGATGAAATACTGCTAAAAGTTGGTGCCCAAGGGGCATAATGCTTGCAGTCATGAGTGGCGRAAGAGCTGTGTTTGACATGTAGGAGATGAAGAACCCCTAAGGCAGCAGGGCTGGGCGAAGGGCCACCAAGCAAGGGAGAAAGGAAAGAGATGTCATGTTAAGTGTTTTTTCTCTTGCAGTAAACACAAGGCAATAGTTTTTTGTTCCCCGAGTGCCTTTGCAAATGTGGACTGCTGTAATGACAAGCTGTGCTGGACAGCCAGCAGCACTGGATTCACAACAGTATTGCAGCTGCAAAAGCTGGTTGTGTTAAGACTGCTGTGGGCAGGAGTCTGGCCCCAGCCCTGTGGTGCCTGATGATGGGTGCTGAATCAGGCTGTCCCTTTAGAAGAGACAGGTTGGAAAGTTCTTGGAAATGGAACATCTTTTAAGGAGCAGAAACCAAGGGCCAAACTCCCCCAAAACCATGCCAAAAGCTACAGAGCACAGCCAGAGCAGGAGGGCAGGGACCGGTCACCTTGGAAAGCACACACAGATGTGGGAGCAGGGTTGGAAGATTGGTGCAAGTGCAGCACAGCGTTATCCACTGCTGATTCATCAGGCATGCTGATATTTTAGTGTTTCCTCCTTCTCTACGCAAGTAAGTGCTCCTGATTTAAATCCTCTTTACACCCATGCTGGAGAGGGGACGATTTAAATCGTCTTGACCACATGGCTTTGTCATTTCTGTGAGACCCCAAAAGATAGTGCTTTTTCATGCCAAGCAGCAGGGAGGGTACAAGCCTCTGCGAGAGCCTCTCATGGTGCTGGGTGTGCTCAGATGGGAGGCCGTCCCACTTCCCCACAGCTCTCCCAGCATCTCCTGGGGATGTACTTGCTCCGCTGATCTGCCACAGAGGCCTGAATTAGCCACATGTTTACTTTGCCAAGTGACTGAGCAAAAGTTCCTTGGGACARCTCTGCTACCACTGAAGTAATTAGACTAATTAGAACAGTGATTATTTGCATGCTCTCCACTTTGGCTGAACACTGGAACTAAGTCTATGTCTTAATTTGCCTGCCCGAGTAACACAGGAAGGCAGTCTGGAAAAACGCAGCCCCTTTCTGGCTGGCACAGCAGCTCCCTGATACTAAGACATACACACAGAGCTGCAACGTCCCCTTAGTCTGGGAGCTCTGGAAGCACAAGTGTTTTTCTTGTTCAAGTGAATTTGTGGGCAGTAACTACAGTGAGTACTGGGCAGGGTCATCAACGCTCAAAGAACATCTTCCAGGCGGGTCCTGGTGTGTTTTCATTCCTTGCAATGGAGAATGTGTTGTCACGAGAATGAGCCCCCCGATATGGCCAGGAGGGCAGCACTGGGCAGAGAAGCAGCTGCACAARGCACTGGGATATGACAGTCCCAGGATGCTGTCACCTGGCATCCTTACGCTAAGACGACAAGTGAAATTATTTCTGAGTCTCTAATTTCTGCAGGAAATACTAGTGCTGTGGAGTGTGCTGGGTCCCCGTTGTTGTTTGCTTTTCAAGAACGTTCAGATGAGTACCCAAGTGCACAGAAAAGYGAATTCAAATCACCTGCCTGAATGTTCATGAGGCTATATATTCAACTGCATCAGATAGAGGTATCTATGCTGGAAGTGCTTGTGCAGCCATCCAGTCAGGGAGAAAGCCACCACCAGCTAGCTTACCTGACCAGCCACAGCTCACTGACGTAGCTCAGAGTGGCAAATGGTTTGGAGAACTGCTGGTGGCTGATAAATAGGAGTTATAGGAGGTGATGAATTTGTGGAATAATTTTCACTAAAGGACACATCCGAAGGATTTGCCACCTCTTTACTCACATTCCAAGAGTACAAAAGGTGGCTGTGTTTTTCACATCTATTATTCATATAGGCTTCATTCACTCAGCTTCATGCATTGAAATGGCTCAAGTTTGCCCTGCACTTTGAAAAAGCTATTTGGCTTTCTTGGCTCCAGTTTTCAGGAGTGTCTTATGATTTCAGAAATGACTGCAGTTACACAGGGAACATGCAAAACTGCCTGTTTTGTACTGATATGAGTTGGCTTTCTGCCAAACATTGGCTCTGTCAAGGTATATCTAATTGAGCCCTGAGGCATGCAAGTCTCCAGTCACATTTTAAAGTTTGGYTGGGGTTTTTTTTTCATTACTGTTTGTCCATAGTCTCTGCCTGCCATCCTGATTTTACCTGGAATTACAGTAAGGTAACTGTGTAGTCCCGTGTCCTGCACATGGTGCTTGTGGCCTGTRAAGGAGTCACCCAGCTGCTTGCACACTCATGCAAAAAACATCCCTTTGGTCATTGAAATATTATCTTTTGTGCTGCTTTCTCATGATGCAAAAGTACAGGTGAACACAGCAGACAAACATGAGCAGCACTCACTGACGCTTACTGCATCCTACTGCACTATTACTGGCATCAGAATCATCCAAAATACTGCAGTTCTGCTTCCTTTAATTTTGTAAGCTGTGCGCTCRTGAGCCAATTTCAACTGCAAAAATGTCTGGATCTTTTCAGCAAAGTGAGGAGAAAAATTAATGGATTGACTTGCAGGTCTCAGCCTTGAAGTAATTGTGTACGACATGCAGACCCCACCTCGCACAGCCCTGACTCGCCGGAAGGAGAAGGCAATAATATTACTTTTCAGTTTGAACTTGACTGCCATTAATTGATTTCGGAGCTCTGGCCCTTCACTCTGCTTGAGCTGCTAACTAACCCAATCAAGTTCTGGCTGCTGGTTACAGACGACCTGGTGGGGATAATTACATTAATATACTGTCAGACTCTGAAGGGACATGGCACAACTTCAGAGATGTTTGAAAGCCTTCTGAATACCAGGCATTGGAGCCCAAACTCAAAGCAAGTCCATGAGCTATGACCACTTTTCCTGAAGTTTGGCAAAAYCTGTTTTAAGGAAAGCAAGTTGTTGAACTGGAGTCTAAGATGTCCCATGTGATGAGCAAGGGAAGGCCAGAGGGAAACAACAAGCACCCTCAGGTCTGCTCTTCTTTTTGTGTTTGGGGATGCTCAGAGGCCTGGATTTCAGTCTTCCTTCATTTCATATGTATGGTGCATCATCCACGGGGAAAAAATCTGTGAGAAAGGTAGGGCAGGAAAACACAGCCAAGACTGCCACAGCAACAACTTCAGGGCATCACGTAACAGACGTCCAGGGAGCATAMAATTTCCAACACCATGTAACACACTCAAGAAGAGAAACTCAAAGCCCACGAAGTGGTTGTGTCCAGTAGGAAAAGAAAGGRGAGGGGGGGGCAAAGGTATTTCCAACACCTTAATCGCAGATGCAGAATGCCAAACAAACAGGCAAACAAAAAATAGCAAGGTTCCCCATCAGTCACAGAGGAAAATAATTTCCTGACCTGAATTTTGATCAACAAAACCTTGAGCATGCGATCCAGACCCATCACAGCCATCTGCAAGATTCCACAATTTCCTAGGAGCACAAGTACACCATGACCGTGTTTCCATCCTTTGTTTTTGCCCATTTTCAATGCTCCAGTTCTACAAGTGGATATTTGCTATTTGTTAGAATAATGGGAGCTCTTAACCACTCCTTCATATCTCTCTCAGTGCTGTTGAAGCAATGTRCAGCACCCTCAGCTCCGTTTTACGAGTGGGGAAAGTAAGACATACCAGATGGATGTGACGTGTCCAAGAGAAGTGGAAGGCTCAAGAACGGAGCCCATGTTTCTCATCTTCTAAATAACAGCTCAGTTTGAAGGACAAAAGCTCATCCTTTGTTAATGAAAGACAATCCATGTCCCCAGAAATTTGTGAAAGTTTCTGCTCTCAAGAGGAAGGTTCTTTTTTACAAAGCCATTGTCATCCCCMAAACGGACATATCTATACTGCACTTGTAACAGAAGTTTACATTGGTTTTAACAGGGACCTTCAGCTGTTTCCACTGCCTTTGCACATGTTTACACATAATGTCTACATTACACACTCCAGTGCAGTGTAAAACCACTGAGCTAACAAAGGTACTAGAAGCTGCTTGGTTTTTCAGAAAAGTAAATTAGCTTCTGTAGAGCTCCCTGATGTAGCACTGTGCTAAACATCTTAAGGTATTTCTTGTTTAATTAAGGCTTTTAGCCTTGTGAAGGATTAGGAATAGAAAGCAATTAGGCTCTTGAGAAATCTAGCTACTAGTTTTCTTAACTTCCATGATATATGCGTAAGAGTACTTGACACAGCAGAAAAAAAGGGTAGGACCTCAGTTGCAAGAGAGAAATGACTTATCTCTAAGAAAGGGCACATATTTCTGTTAATAGAATAAAAGTAATTGACCTTGTAGTGATTTATTTGATATTTTGGAATAGATGTACAGTTAGTAATAAAAATGTGTTGGCATCAGGCGTATATATAAGATGCTAGTGAAGCTTACCRATGTGTTGTGTGGTATGGGGATGGGGGTGAGTGACAGCCTCAGTGTTCCAGGTGCTCTATGGCACACATAAGTTGTGGACATGGTTTACAAATACATATGCAGACAGGATGTCTTAGGCATAAAAATAACATGTTTGAGACAGAAAAGAAGCTGTTTCCAGACCACAAGACTGCTGTTCTCTAGGCTTTAAGCTTGAGGAAAAATTGAATTTGTTAGATTGTTTGTAATCTCGCAGAAGAGAATCACCAAGAAACTCCACATGGATCATATCTAACGTTTTCCATAATCTTAAAAAATTCCAAGGTATTTGACTGGCCTACCTACTTGATGGTCCAAAACCTAGACTGCTTTTAGTCCCCAGTTGACCTCATTTGTAGCTAACTTAGGTAGTTCCACTTCAAGTGGCAAATGTCCACCAGCCCAGCTGAGCTTCAACCAATGAGGGCCATTTTGATCAGCATGCTCCACACAGGGTATTTGCTGCTGTCTAGGTCATGGCCACATGCCACCAGCATCAAGACCTGCCCTTGGTCATTTTCCTGAAACCAGAAAATATTGCATCACTACAGCACTACACCCATTGCAGACTCCCGACACCAGACCTATCCCTGTAATTATACTGCAGATGCCTATGCACTGAATCTGCAGACTAGTTTCCAGTGATGTGGGGAATCACCAGAGAAACAAGATATCTCTTTGGAGCAGACGTTAGGGGATCGTTGCCCTCTCTAGAAGAACAGTGGACTCAGCTTTCCCTAGGCAAGCACATCAGTCCCCAGTGGGGCCAATCAGCAAGGAATCRCCCTGGAAAATCACAACAAGGCTAGACACACTGGCACAGAAAGCCTCCTCCAAAGAGGCCCAAGCAAGACTGGTCAACAACAGGGGCAAGACACCCTCCAGAATATCATTCTTCAAAGCCAATCGTCAAGGGAAGCACCTCACCCTTCTTCAAAGACACCTAGAACTGCACCCTGGACAGCTGCGTGCCATAGYGGCAAAGCTTCTCAGGAACCCCTGGGCAAATACATGCAGAAGAATTACAAATAGCTCCACCAGATATGCCCAGTGGGCAACAGCATCTGTCCCTGCAGTGCTCTGGACAAGGGAGAAGATGACAAAGAGACAGACTGAGATTTATCCAAGAGAGACTAGCAGGCGTGGCAGCATCCCTGCATCATCTCATCCTCACTGTGGATCCAGGCTGGGAAGACAGACTCAGGATACAAGGTCTCTTAAAGTAGTTATGCCTCCGAGAGCCTGCCAGGAGCTGTCAAACATCAGATTGTCTCTGGGATAAAGTTTCTGGGTAGGTTCCTTTTAGGAGTCTCAGGCTCCTACCTGGGAATGCAATTCCATCTAAAAAGTTAAAATAGCTCAGGCAACTGCCTGGGAGATCAAGTGGGCTGTTTCCTGCRATGGGATCTATGCTCCCGGTGAGGAAAGCTATACTGAGTGCCTACCTGGAAGAAATCCTCAGCTGCTTCGCAGGAGATGATCAAATTTCATGCAGACACAAATCTACTTGAGGATCACTTTGGCAGCACCCTGGACAGACCCTCAGAAACAGAGCTAAGTTTATGCCAACAAAAAACAACTCGGACAGCTGGCTCATAAGCACCCTAGTCAGCTACCTGCAATCAGAGCTCCTGCAAACATAGCCTGCCAGCAGAGGCAAAAAAAMCTGGGCTCTGACTCTTCATTGGAGTCTACATCTCTACAGTGAGAACCGGTAGGAGTACTTTGCAGCCACAGAGGGTGAGCGCTTCATCCCTGAGGATGCAAGACAACTTGAGGAACTACCTCTGAGGAGTTCCTGGTATACAGGTGGGATGTCAGCTCTCTCCCAGATGAGGAAAATCAATTTGTGCTGCTACCCTGGAGGAGTCCCAGACAGCCACCTGGTATGGGGGCTTCTTCCCRCCAGAGGCAAACCGCTTTTGGTTTCTGCCTGGGGGGAGTCCCAGGTGTCTAAATGCAATTGGAGCTTCCTCCTGAAGGAGGCATGATATGTGGCATCTCTACAGAGGAGCACTCCGGGGCTGCTACCTCAGATGGGTGCTACTTTCAGCAGAGGTCCACCAAACACAGTGGGTACCTGGGGGGAGTCCCAGGTGGATCCCAGAGGAGAGACCTCTGCCCTGAAGAGGCAAATCAGCTTGGGCAAGTAGCCGGTAGGTGTCTCAGGTGGCTCCCAGCAGCGGCAAATTCACTCAGATCCCTGTGGTGTGAGGCTGAGCTGACAGCCCAGAAGGGCTTTCGTTCCTCAGAACGTCCCACTGCAGACAGCCATGATGGCACCAGGTGTCACCTTGCTGCGCGCAGCAGGAGACCGCGCTCTTYGGGACTACGCTGGCTGGGAAGCGTCAGGGTTTCCTCACCCCCTTGCTGCCCCRTGGGAAGCGGAGGGGTCCCGGGGATGGCGGGCGGGGGCTCGTGTCAGCCCCCCTTGGTGCTGCGCAGGCCAGCAGTGAGGCGGCAGGACCCTTCCTCAGGGCCTTCCTGCGTCCCTGCCGCCCCCTGAGAGCAGCACTGGGATTGGGTAGCACGTGCCCAGCTCTCATTGGCAGCGCTTCCCAYGGCAGCAGCTGATTGGCTGTTGCTGTGCCTGCTGGGGAAGGTTCTGGGCCGYTGAGCGTGTCACGCGGGAGGGGGCGGGGGTGGTGGTGTCATGGCGGCAGGTCAGCCAAGCGCCAGCTGCGGCCTGTGCTGTCTGGCCCTTAGGGGCTGGCCTGTGGCCTCCAGGTGAGGAGCCCTCCCAGGAACCCTCTGTGCGACTCCCGTGCTCCCTGTTCTGCTGTCCGGAGGTGAATCGTCTTGCGGTGACCCAGTGGGCTGTGCCTGTGCCCGTTAGGTATGATCTCTGTCCCTGGGTGGACAGGCAGGTCCTGCCAGAGGGGCAAGTGGGTGTCTTTGCCCTCTGGAAAAGAAATCTAGAGCGTTTCACAGAGAGGAGAAAGTGCATCTTCGCATAGCAGCTTGCCAATGAGAAGCTGTAATCTAAAATCAGAGGTAACCTGTAATAATTTCACACAGATAAGCATAAATGATGGAAATCTGGACAAAGGTCAGAAATGGAGCAAGCAGGAGACAGTGGGTCAACCTGATAAACATCTTAGATGCTTTGTAGTAGTTCAAAAAATACAAGGAATAAACAGAAGGAACTCAGAGTCTGAAGTCATGCACAAAAATATGATTTAATTTTGGAAAGTCACTTTTTTTGAAAGTCACACAGATGGGAAAAAGATTTAGTGCTGCCACAAGGCTGTATAGGAAGCCCAGAAGGTAGAAAAGCACAGGAAGACTAAAAGCCTCCAGTAATGATAAATGTAAAAGCAAGTGTGAGGCCTTTGTGATGCCTCACATTACACCTATATACTCTCCTATAAGAAAGATCAGAATTACAAAGCGCTCTGCCCCTCCACACCACAGGCACCACATAGAAACCCCCAAAGCACTGAAGCTGGTAATTTCAGGGGTCTTAAAATACCCTGCTAGTTCCTGGGAAAAGCATGCAGCAGGGTATAAATTTTCCAGAGGTTCTTGTAACGTGAAGGAAGTAACTGCACATAGAGATGTAGAAAAAGCCACTGGAAGGACACTGCAATAGTGTTTTATCCTCACGAATAAGGAAAGYGGGAGAGAACGTTGCTAAAAGTGTGATCAAGAAATGACAGTAGTTAATGATACTTAGAAGACCAAGGAAGGAAGAAAGCAAACTAAAGACTCTGAGTTTTAAGGAAACAGACTTCAAGAACTTCAGAGAGCTGATTAGCGTTCATAATAAAAGCAGCTGAACAGAATAGGAAGTTCAGGAGGACTAATAGCTTCTTAAGTCAACTGATAGTAAGGGTGTAAGTTCAATGTATCCCTAAGAAGAAGAAGAGAAGAACCAGGAATGACCAGCTTGGCTAAATCAGTAGCAGCAAAACCAAGGAAAAAAGGTGAAAAGTAGGTCATATTGCTGAGGATGATATCATAGAACAGAACAGATTGCCAGAGATAAAAACAGAGAGATCAAGACCCAAATGAAATACTACTAGTAAGGGAGATAAGGAGTCAGGAGGAGACATACTGCAAGCACTTCAGAAATAAGAGTCAGACCTTGGAAAGCAGCAGTTTTTCCTCATCARTAGGGAGAGAGAGCTCCTGTTAGCAAAAGATTAATTGTGATCACTTACAGTAAAGTTCATTATCTAACAAAGGCATTTGATTGTTCATAAATGCTTTCAAATCATCCTGGCTTAATGAAATTCACTCTGCTTCAGCCAGTTCTSAGAGGTCTGTAATCTCAACACAGTTTTGTGATTTTCTTTGAAAGTAAGATGGGGTAGTTTTCAAAAGGATGAAAAATGGCAGACAGTGTCTACTTTTAAACAAGGAAGAAAGGTGAATCAGACAATTACACTTATCCAGTCCTAGAGAAATGCAGATCCAAATACAAAAGCATACAATTTTTGAAAACCCAGAAGACGACAAGGAGATAACAACAGCCAACAGATTTGTAAGGAACAAATTGTGTCAAACTAATGCAATTTCCATCTATGACAGAGCAACCAGCACTGCAGAGAAGGGAGAAGTGGTAAAGATCATATATCTTGATTTTAGGAAGACTTCTGTCACAGGMTCATGTGACATTCTCATCAGAAAGTCGAGCAAACACAGGCTAGATGAAAGATCTGCTAAGCAGTTTAAAAGCTGCACTCAGGGAGCAGTTATCAACAGTTCACTATTAGTCTGGAACAGTGATTCAGATGAGATTTTGTGGCCACCTGCCCYGGGTCTGATAGTTGTCAATATTTTTACTACTAGCTTAAATAATGGAATAAAACATGTGATTATTATGTTTGCACATAAGATGAAAGGTACTGGAAACATTTTGATAGAAAGGATTAAAATTCAAAATGTTCTTGACAAATTGGAGAAACAGGGAAAACCAGTATGCATTTCAGGAAGGGCGTATGCACACTTATAACGTTAAGGAAAAAAACATTAATTCCAAGAAAAAAACAGGGGAATGAGTGAGTGGAGCCAGATACAGAAGCAAAAGAACTGGAAGGCRAGGCCTAATGTTGTAACCTCACAACTAAGATAGGCACCCTATGGCATGCCTGAGCTCCTCAGAAGGACAAATATAAGACACATGCAACACGTGCYGTGGTCCACTTTGTGTAAGACCGCAGGAGTAGATTCTGTTCTGGGCACTGCTGTTAGGAGCATTGTTCTGACAACAGTGTGGAGTTATTTGGAACAGTCCAGAAGCAAGAATAAGAAGTCTGGAGGTCTGGAAACATGACCTGTGTGGGAAGTGCCCTGGACAACCTTACCTAAATTTGATGATTTTCTATGATGTAGTGAAAGGCKAGAGGAACTGGGGTCCCTTTAGTCTTGAGAACAGATAACTGAGAGCAGACATGATAGTCGCCTTCGGATGTACAAAAGACAAACAAAGGGAAGGAGTATTTTTGTCCTTGTTCAGTGTGGGCTTAAAGTGCAGCACAGAACAGTGTGGTTAGACATTGGAGAGAGCTCTTTAGCAGGGAAGCTAGTAAAGAAATGAAGGAGATTTTCCCAGGGAACGTGTGCATCCTTCATCTCTGTGGAATTTTAAGAGCAGGGTGGGTAATAACAACAGGAGTCACACAGGTCGCTCCTGCCTTTGTCAGGGAGATGGTTTGGATGACCACACAAATCCCTTCTGTTCTGATTTTCAGTGGTTTTCATGTTGCAGAGGAACACAGAGCTCGTATAAACCGTGTTTTTCTAGAGTCAAGTAAGCTCCAGATTTGCTTATAAAGGCACTGCCTTCCACTAAAAGTGCTGATTTCCAGGTCACTTTCTTCAGGATTTCTTCAGGATCAGTTTTCTTCAGGATCAGTGGTGCTTCATTGCCTTCAAACTTCATTYGCTTCTTTATTAAAATGTTCCAGTTGTGAATTCACTTTCACTACTCAGGATCTCMTACTGTTTCAATGCCTTGAGAAGGAAGCAGTAGGTACCTACATAAATGCTCAGTCTGGCAGCCAGACTCAGCCAAGTATCTTGTCTGAGTCGTGGCCTAACATGCTTACTCTGAAAGGATGATAAAGCACACAGGCCCATGGCAAAACACTGACAGAGATATATGGCCATGACAAGAGGCAGACACAGGCCCACATCCCTTAAACCAGMACAGCGTTGTTGTGACTCTTCTAATAGCAGTCACAACAATTACAAATTCGATCGTACCTTCATGCCAGTCTGGCTCTTCATGTTTCATCCTTATCACAGGGTACTGAGTTACKCTATGCTCAGTTAATACCTCTCTGTCGAGTTTTTCAGGCTTGCTTGTGCCGTCCTCTGAACCTTATTATCATCTTGTCTATACAGTTTATCTGTAGGAGATAATTTCTGGGACAYCTCTTTTGGTTAATGTTTTAGCAAAACTTTTATACAGGTAAATAGTYTCATCAATACTCTAACAAGACTCTTCTTAGCTTTTTTCCCAGGTTTTGCATTTCCTGCTCTAAATCTGTAGCCCGACATTTTTGGTTGACTGCCCGTCTTTTCAAGCTCTGATCCTGGTTCTTCTATTATTATTTCTAGAAACCTACAGAGCTTCACCTGCTCATCAGTCATTCACTCTCTCTCCTGTGGCTTGTTATCACTTAACATCCTGTAGTAGTCTTAGCAAAGAGAAGTAGCAAAGAAAGAAGAGAGAAGTACAAGAATATACAGAATATAACACTCCTACAAAAGGCATAACAGAAACGGAGGTAGTCACAAGGGCTCGTGAACGGTCTCAAAGGTCAGAGAGAAAATAAGGGGGCTTCATCTGAGTGGTGAAGGCTTCAGCAGAGACTTCTAAATCTGAGCTGAAAAAACACATCAGTGTAGCTTGGGAACCAGTCACTTCATCCTGATGTCAGCACCTGTAAGTCTGGATGAGTTGTTCTGTGTAGGTACTGATCCCTTTCTGTTCACTTTAAAGGGAGACCAGGGTGAGCTGTTCATAGTCAGTCATCCTCACTGAAGTCATTGGCATTTGGTTAACTTAATGATACTGAGAGTCCTACAAGAAGATGTTTAATGTTATGGCAGCTCACCCATGCTTCTGTCCTAGGACTCAGTACATATATATTTCTTAGGAAAGAAATAGATATGTCACTTGTATTTCTCAGAGACAAGAGAAAAGCATAAACAGTGTCCTTTAGATTCTTCTAGTAGGAAAGAGTATCTATTTCTTCTTTCTCCAAAACCTTATCACAAAAAAATCTGTTGGTAGAATCTTGCCTGAAGTAGACGTGAAGAGGTGTGTAATCTAGTCTATGTAGGAACACCTACCTCAAGCAACCAGACAAGTAAAGACACAGTTTATTTAGACCAGCYGGATAATACTTACAGCAATACAGCTGAGACCTAAGACAACTGGAAACAGGCCAACCAGCCAATTTTTTTTTTCATCAGAATTTGCACATTCGTTGGAGTTAAAATATTTCCTGCAAACAGTTCCAATCAGAGGAAACATCAGTGGGACTCCCACAGGTTTCAAAGCCTCTCCTTGTTTCTTTTCTGCTTCTCGGTAGGCTGCTGGAATACCAAGGCATCCGAACTCCTTTTCTGCAGGCTGACAGGAGAATGGGTGCCTGGAAGTCATGGGAGAGCAGTTTCCCAGGCTCATGCAGGGTGCTGCAGTGGGCAGGAACACCAAGGATTTCTGGATCCACTGGTCCCTGGCAGCCTGCCACCCAGCCCACTGCAGAATGATTCTCACCATTGTGTCTTGGGGAAAATTTTTGTTTCTGTTTTAGATTTTTAATTTGGTTACTTTTTTTTGTGTTCTGAAACACAGCAAAACCAGAATTTGAAAGAGCTGCACAAAATGGAATCGCTTTTCTCCACTTGCAGTTTCCCCAAAACAAAATAAACTCTTCCAGGATATTTTTGCTGGAGTGGCTGTATCCATGCTGAAGTTCTTCTCACCTGTGTTAGTTGAAGCCTGCAGTTTTCCACACCACAGCTGGCATTGCCATGCCACCATAGCTCCAAGTGCAGGGAGAAGAGTAACACAGTCAGAGACAGCAGGATCTCACCTGCTCACTATGGGGTTTGCCAAAGTAACTACTAATAACCAGGGCCAGATGCTTTCTCTTGCACCAAAGGGCCTGGGAACCAGACCCTCAGATGATTCTGAGCTGACGAAATGTTTCCTTCTGCGCTAGTCTTTTTGCTCCCTAGGATTCTCTGCTAGATGGGACCAGACCTCTCAGATGGTTTACATGACACCCACAGTGGTTCAGTGAATGCTCCTTTCCCCTTTTCATGTTGAAAACACCTTCTCCAGGGTTGCTGAAGGGGAAAGTCATTTGTTTTAAGAGCCTGTGAGCTAAAAACAGGAATAAAATTACTTTTCTTTAGGATGTTTTGAAGATTCCGAAGCAGGGAAAGGAGCTGGCCTCCTGCTGCTGCCTCTTGAAATTGCTCAGCTGCGCTACTGGTGAGGAAAGGCTGGAGTCTCTGCTCCACTTTCTTCTTTGTGATCAGAATATCTTTTAAGACTTACAACAAATGATGCTGCCAGGAAATGTGGCATCTGTTCAGCATCAGGACACTGCTGTTCCGTACAGGAGAACAGAGCTCCCTGTTATTGGTCTGGGGGAATAGCTGATTTTTCAGTTTGACAGCAAAATTGAAAAATCAAGTGGAAAAAAGGCTTTGCTTGGATCATACCGGAATATTATTTTTCTTGCTAAATCAAAAAACGTTGTTCCATTCAGCATGAAATATTTCATACAATCCCAAATGAAATGTTTTATTTTGTGCACTTGTCAGAAAAGCAAAGAAACTAAAAGGAGAGATTCACAAACATCGTATCAAGCCCAAGGACTGCAGCCCTTACTGCTGGGAGATCCTGTTCTGCCTTTGAAATGTCTTACCTCCCAGGAGGACAAARCCACAATTGCACTTGAAATCCAGTCATGTTCATTACCCAGTTCTGCAGTACTGAGTGTAAATGATGAACATCTGTGTATTAAGAAAATGGCYCCATTCCTCACTGGTTTCCATTTTCAAATGCCCTCAGGACATCATTCCAGCTATTGGGATAAGCTGGCAAATTAACAAAGAGCTTACAATTAAAATGCATATGTATTTTAGAATTTTAATTTAAGCACATGAACATTAAAGAATTGAGAAGGGAGGAGGSTATCATAATACTCTACTTTTTTTTCCAATTTCTTTATCTAACCAGAGGCTTCCATAATAACCAGAGAGGCATCATCTTACTTAGTGAACTTCTGAACCTCTGTAAATGCAAAATGCCTTAAACTATTAGGAAAGAAGATAATACCCTGACTTCCAGTATGAACTTTACTCTTAGTTGGGAATTCCAAGGGCAAGAAAGAGGTGGGAGAAGTGTCTTTTCTTAATCCTAACTGGCAAATCAATATATTCATATTCAAGCCAGTTGAACAAACCTGAGGGCAAAGTTTTTTAAAGATAATTAGATAGCTAAAGTATGCTAATATTGCCCCAATTGCCCCAAAAGAAGTAATCAATAAGGGATAATAACAGCTAGGAATATGAGGGGAAAGATACTATAATACAATCAAAAGAGAACTGAAAAAATGAGAAGCCTTTAGAAGTACCCCAACAAATGTCAGCGTATATCTCTGTACGTCCAAGAGGGAAAAAACTGAACTATTTCTCTGTGCTAGAAGGTGTGATATGTTATTCTCTGTATCATAGGAAATGACTAACTATGGATGTAACTACTATCTTCTGTTTCTAATTCACAATTTGAGAGTAATAGAGATGTCCTTAAAAAAAACCCAAAAATATCACAAAATAGCAGCAGCACAGTCTCAGTGGGATGAGACAGACCAGTGTAGAGAAGTCCTGGAATGTTAAACAGGAAAAAYTTATCTTTCCACAGGCAGATGGATAGCACACTTGTGACCACTGGTATGCTGTATGCATCAGGCAACAGCAGAGCATCACTTAGACATCATTCTTGAGAATTTTGTGTGTTTGCCTGACCSAGCATCACAAACAGCAGCGGCAAACCCTCCTCTGATTTGATGACCTCGCACAGTGGATGGCCATTGTCAGCCAGCAGTGCCAGGAATACAGCTCCAAGGGAGGAAGGGACAAGGTGGCCTCTACAAGTCCTGGTCATAGACTTAGAGACTGATACAAGCTGGAAGGGTTCTCTGGAGGTCTCTGGTCCAACCTCCACTGAAGACAGAACGGACTTTGATAAAGGTGCTCATGGACTTGTCTAGTGACTCTTGACTAGGAAAAGATCTCCTGCAGGAAATCCCTTGAGGCTTTTGTCAGCTCCTGGTCTCTGTTCAGAAGAGCTAACAAGTTGGAGGAGCTGATGTGAGCAGTCATCCAGCAGAAAATCTCAACAATAGGGTCTGCAAAGGTGGACAGCAGGCCATGGCTTATAGCAGAGAACAGGACTGCCCTGGAAGAAGCTTGRAAGACTCTGCCTTTCCCACCTCAACCCAGAACAGCAGTTATTCAAGAAGAAGTTGCTGCTGGAGCCCAGGATTGACGTCTCCCATGTAAGCAACACATAAACACTGTTTAAGGTGGGCAAGCAACTAATTTGCAAAGTGTTTTTTGGCAGAGTCTGCCCTGTGCAGAGATGACAAGGCAGTCCAAATAGCACACTGAAAAAATAAATYTGTTATTGAAGAGCTCACAGAACCAAATTTCCCATTGGCCTGGGTAGAGACATAAATACAAGCCAGTTCAGTAATTCAGTAGGGACCCATCGCAGACATGGACTATCAGCCCTATTCCCTGTCTGCTACCRGGTCAGTCCTTTGCTCTAAGCCCAGGTGAGAGTACAGATATAAGTAGGTCTGTGATACCTTGTAGTGAGGTTATCAAGGACCTTTTCCACTTGCTGGTGAAAATAATTATCCAYACTTAGCTGCTCTTTAGGGATAGTGGTTGGGCCTAGAAGCACAGAGAGAAAGCTTTTGCTTCACTGGGCTGCAGCAAAAAAATTAGTTGGTCACAGTATCAATGGAAGATGCTTCTCTTCTTGGAAAACTGCCCTGTGAGTGCAAATACATTGCAAGGGGACRAAAAAAAACCTCATCAGTAAGGGAAAGAGCTTTTTCTCTCTCTACCAGCCATGATGAAGCCTCAGAATCCAGTGAACAGCTCAGGCTGCCTAGCAATTTCAGACTAATACACAAACCATAAGGATAAGCCAACATATGGACCTTACATTCTGCCATGGTTTAGCAGAGCTTAATTGGATCATCCATTTTTGCAATATTAACATATCAGGGCTGCTGCTAATCCCTCGGGAAGTCCTGCATGTTGCAGATTAAAGCACTTTTCACAATCTGCATGATACGGTTGGCTAAACAATATTAAGAAACTAAGTCTCCAAACACTTAACTGCTAATTTGATGCAATTTCACAAAGTCTGATGCTTTCTGTGGGTGCTATTGAGATGCATGAACCCACAAGTAAATTCATCAAGATAATCTACCCAAAAGAATCTAAATGTTCCAGGGGATGCCTTACTTTAGTTTAAAATACTGCTTCTTTACCACAGCTGGAAGTGCATTATTGAGATTTATTCTAACAGAAAGAAAAAAAATCTTTAAAGTATTGGTCCCTTTCTCAAAGAGTATATACACTGTTCGCAACAGACTGCATTTCCAGACTGCTTCTGGATTYTACCCAATGACTACATTATTCAGTTTCTTGGATCTCCATCCTCAGCACGAGCAATTGTTTATTTAAAAACTGATGTCTGGATCCAGAGTCTCCCAAATTCAGATATGTGGATATGAATCATGTGGATTCAGATCCCTATCTGTTCACTGTCAGGCAACAGAAAAAGGTCAGAACAGATTCCAGTGTATGACAGACTGGACAAGTCATCAGACAGTGTTAATAGGCGAGGYTTGTTGAAAGCCAGTTTATACCATGTGAGCACTCAATCCATTTCTACAGTGCAGAAAATTAGCACAAAATCTAGTCACTTTTTTAAGTTCATGAAAAATGTTGGTGATCATGAGTTGTTTAAATCAGTCCTAGATAACCAGTAGAAAAAGGAAAAAGCTTTAACAGAAAATGCAGATTTTGAACTGCTAGTTGCAGTGGTTTAGGCCCATAAACACTCTTCAGTGTAGGGAGRTGATTAATTTTTCTATGTGAAATTTAAAAAAAACCAAACCCTTGCAAAAGAAAGTGAACAATAAAAAATATTTAAAATTRCACAGGGAGGAGATCAATGAGCTGGCCACTGAGGGGAAACCAATACTCTCAGAATTTAATTCTAATGACTATAGATTTGTAGCACTAACTAGTCATCTCTCCTCCATCTCAAAATGTATCTTTGCTCCAGATAATTACACTATGATAATTGTAAAGATTCCTCATATTATTAACTCATGTGGGTCTCTGCAGGGAAAACAGTAGGACAGGAAGTGAATATCATGGCCATACTGTTTTAAATATGTAGGGAAATAAGCTGGAAAATAATGCAGTTTAGTATCACGGATATCCAACAGCCTTGTGTTTGATTGCCTTTAGTATTTTAGACATATATCTTATAAATCATCATATGAATCTTTCTCAAGTCAATGTGGCACTAATAAATAAATGGATACAATACCCTTGGCTAATCATTGCATTGCCCTGAGCAGAGCAGAAGAGCAGGACTCCCAGGGTAGGGCTTCTTCCTGGTGACAGTCACTAAAGAATGCTTCAGGAGAAAAATCCAGTGAGAGATGGATTAAAGATAGGGATTTTCCCCTGTTGATAATAAAAAAAAAAAAAAAAAAGGAAATCCTGCTAATAAATGGTCAGAAACAAGTGGAGAACAGTACAGAGAACTTCTTCAGTGTTGTCTGCAATCCTGATCCTGCTAATAAATGGGCAGAAACAAGTGGAGAACAGTACAGAGAACTTCTTCAGTGTTGTCTGCAATCCTGATTTCCCCATCTCAGAAAGACTCTTATAAAACTGGCTAGAAAACACAGAAGAGGGCAACAGAGATGATGAAAGGTATGAAATGACATCTGTGTAAGAAAGAGGTAAATAGACCACGAATCTCCAGCTTGGAAGAGAGGTGACAGTTGTTTGTCATTTCTTCCAAGAAGAATCTTGCAACTATCAGATGGCAGGCTCAAAACAAGCAGAAAGAATGTCTCCACACTGTGTCTAAATTGTCTGTGGAATTCACCACAGGTTGTTTTCAGTGTTGGAAAATAACATGTTGAAAAGGGTTTGGGCAGATTAATGGAAGAAAAAGAAAGATCAGCTGGTCCATCCAGGCAAAAGGAATCCTGAGAACAGGCAGCAGGCACACAGCCTCAGATATGGGAAAGACTTTTCCTGGGACCAGACAATACTACAGGGAGTTTGTTTGCATCCAGGAAACTTAAAAGGCTTCTGGAGTGAGAGTAAGCCTGAAAGAAAGAAAACAGMGGGAAGGAAGAAGATTTGTTAAAAGTACTTTCACTTCTGTTTTGTCTCACTCTAGAGTTCTCCGATTTAAAAATGCTCATTGTTCCACTTTGAGGGTTTTTTTATTTGCTCTCAAGTTTACAAGCCTTTTGGTGTTTGGGACATGCTTGCTTGAGGAGATATAGTTCAGACAGATCCACCTGAACGCTCTGGGTTCCTATCACACACACCCACTAAGATTTTCAACATTAAGCTTCTTACCTCTCTTCCACTCAACATACCCAAGGCATGACCCAACCAACAAATCAATCACATTTTAGAATAGTATCTTTGGAGCTTTTAAAATTACCTTCCGGAAAATCTGGCAGCCCCCCACTATTCATGGAAGTGTGCTGTATAACCATTCCAAAGGCTCCTGCACAAAGTAATTGTTTTTACTCAACATACCAGCTGCACCTGCACCTTCCTTCCTTCTTTGCATCCTTCCAGACACCAACAGTAACTGAATTAGTTGACACCCACAGTGGATCCAAAAGAATCACAAGAGTAGCTTAGTGGGGCTGGGAAGACATACAAAAAGATGGATGTTGAGAGCTCGGTGAATCACTGGATTTTTTTTCCCTAAGCATTGAAATTTGGTTAGCAGATTACAGTCTGACCCCCACCCTTAGCCAATACCTCTTCCAGTCCATACYGCACTGCAGCCTTTTTGTATGATTATTCAAGGGCAAGAAGAATGGTCACGCAGGCAAATATTTTCTTTTAGAAGGGGAGAGCTGAGCTGGGCTTTATTATCAGCTGGAAACATTATCAGACCTGAAGAACAGCCCTAGGAGCCAGAAAATATGACAGTGTCTTCAATTTGGAAAGAAGTTTTGCTGCAGCCCCACCACAARCTGCCTCAAAAATGGAGGACGTTCCCATTCTGTCTGAGAGCTGACAGCATCTGTCCCCTTGCACACACTGTTCCTCCCAGCCTGGTTTGGTGTAGGAGCCTGCCTTGCAGCTCTCCTTCCCTATGCTGTCTCCTGCCACCCCAGCCCTCCTTCCTGGCCCATCTGCCTGGACTCACTGCAGCACGTCCTTGCCCAGACCTTGCCAGTAGAGGGAAACCACCCAAAGAAGTGGATCCCGCACACARAGGGGCAGAGGATCTGCCAGGGTGACCCTTGGACAAGGCAGCAGTTGCTCATGTGCTTAGATGCGGGACTTGGACGTATGAACCTCCCTGCTGGGCAGCAACCTCAGGGCAGGGCAGGGCAGAGGACCCCAGAACACAGTCTCAATCCCAATGTGGTTGCCACCACTCAGCCTTTGATTTAAGCCATATGAGCCCCACTTCCCTGTCTYTCATCCTCCCTGTCACTCTTCTGACGTGAACGGCCTGTTGCATCCAGGGGAAYGTGCTATGTTGGAAGAAGCAAGGCTGGCCATAACAACAAAGGCCGTCCTCTGGCCATAACTAAGCACRGGGGAAAGAAACCTTGGGGGAATCAGGTGTGTCAGAAGAGCCAGAGTCAGGCCCTTAGCTGCGATTCATCCTCACTGCTCTGTGCTGTACGTGCAAAACCTGCTGCCCTTTGCTGGACTGGCTCACGGCAGCACAGAGCTCTGCCTCTGCACGGGAAGGCAGAGACCTCCCGTGGCACCTCTGGGGTCCCTTCCCCGYAGCAATGATGGATCGTGTTCAGAACAAGTGCCACTTCTCCTGAAAGGCCTTCATCTGTCAGGGGCATCGATCTCCTGCAGCCTTTTGATTTACTTGTTTAATCTAATTGAGCTGTTGGAGACAGGACCTCAGCGAGGCTATCTGTGTCCACTCCAGCACTTCCCCTCCAGGCATGTGACTTCCCAGCGCCTGGTGGGCTGTGCGCTGCTGAGACAGCATCGCTGACATTAAGTAATAAGAAGCTGCATTATTAATCTGACCTGCCAGGCAGGGAGACAAAAAGGTTTCCAATACAGCGAGTTGGAACCTCCTTGAAAATTCACTGTAACTTGTGGGACTAAAGAAGCCTGCTTTTCATTTTTACAAAATAASCCCAACCAAGCCCTTATTCACCAGGCCCCTGGGAAACACCACTAGCAAGAAACAGCAGAACTGGAAACCAGTGAAAGGCGATTTAGTCACATATCGCTACTGGGCCATGGTTTAAGTAATTTCAGAAACTGAAGCAAATGAGCCCAGTTAGTACTAGCAAATCAGAGTGAAAGTGTCCACAGTCTTTGTAGGAGGTTCCTGATGTGGTATTCTGTGATTCTGTATAACGTCAGGTAAGATAAGGACATGTCTGTCTCTGTAAAAGAGACTGACTGGGCTTATATATTCACTGGAAATTGCAGCTTCTTCACTGAGCAGGATACATTTCAAATGGTATCCAAGGAAGATAATCTTCTTTTGTCTTCCAAACCCTCCTGGATGGATCCTAGGTGGTGCATGTGATTTTATAGCATTTAAATGAAATTCTCATAAAAAGCAGAAGCTGGAGAGTGTCAGGATTTTTAGGATCTTCCAACCCTTTTGCTATGCTGCACTCAGAAAACAGGCATGCTGCAAAATGCTCTGCTCATCCCSACCTTAACAAGCAGTCACCAGCACTGCGTCCCACTCCCTGCTCTGAGGATGATGCCTGCTGTTCTTTGCCAGCTCCTCAAGGCCTCATAGACTTTCATACCCACGTATGCTTCATTATTCTCCCATCCAAGGGACAATGTCTCCCTGGAATGGCTCTTTGCCATGATCATTCATGTACCTTGGATGAATCTTTTCTATTCCTCTGCTTCCTGAGAGGACTCAGCTACTGAGCAAACAGAAGAGGAGAGTGAATTCCCCTGTTTATCAGCCAGGGGAAATTTCAGCTGCACCTTGTAAACAGGCAAACAAGAGCAGACAGCCTGGGACAAGTGCAATGCTAGTACTTATAAAAGCAGAAGGAAGCATTGTAACATTTCAGTTGAATTCTCTACATAGCACAAGCCAGAAACAGGCTCCCACTAACCCAAGGAAAGTCCAACTTTAAATATTTTGCAAAGCCAGGTTCTGCACTGAAGCCTGTGGTGCTGCCATGTCGAAGAAAGCTCTGTCCCACTTTTGAGGATGAAAGCCTCTGACCAGCATATTCTGGCATGCAGAACTCTGGATCTGCAGTGTTACATGTTCCTTCAGGCTGGATGCTAACCCTGTAATGCCCATAATTCTTCAGACCCCAAATCGTAGGCTCTTTTTGAATATGTTATGGCTTGGGTATCCTAAATCTGGGCCATATTGCACTGATGAGCTGAAGCCCAGTTCAGAACCTGAAGCCCATATTTTTGGATCTCATCATGCCCATCCTGGGCTCCACAGGTAGTTGTAACCTGAGGTGTTCTGCCATTTACTATTAAGCACAGCTACCTCTTTGCATCCTTCTAAWAGCCAGTGGGCTGTTCTGGTCTGCTACCTCAGCAGGGCAGTACTACACACCAGGCACTTTCCTTCCCCTGGAAACTCATGCTCCAATGTCCTAGCCAGTGATAGTGCAGGCCTCCAGCTGTCCTCTCGCAGCTAGCTCCAAATCCTGCCTCCCACAGCAGCATCGGGCATTAAATCAGCCTTCCRTGCTGGAAGGAGCAAAGCATCATGCAAGGGAGCTGGAACAATTTGGGGTGATTAAAGTTATTACTGGGCCGCTCAAAAGAGCATAGAGACTTATCAGCTGGCAAACGTTGGATTAGGAGGTCTCAGAGTTACCTGCTCTATGCCAAGAATCTCTCAGGCCATATGCTGAAAGGACTTGGGCCGAGAAGGATTAATTGAAAGCAGGCTCRTGCAGTAAGTTAAAGTGAAAAATCATTCTCTAAATGAGAGAAGATCCCAGGGACTATACAGAGTGATTATAGAAGCTGGTGCTTAGCTTTTAATTCAACRGACTCTGGATTTTCTCTTTATTTATAAGGCTAAAGCTAGCCCTTTCCTCACCCTGAACACAGAGACTAAATTAGAGCTACCAGAACCCCTCAAAGCCTGGAGCAGCCCAGCTAACCCTTCGGTGTGCGAGTCAGAGGTTAGCTCATGGGCACATTACAGCTGTTTGCAGTCTGAAGGAATCAGGAAAATACAGTTATTTCTACCATCAKGTTTGAAGGTGTCTGAGAATTTGCTGGGGTTAGGAAACTGGGCYGGAAATGGCACAAGCGCTGTCATTGGCAGGGGGTTGACTTTGCCACAGGTTAGATAGAAATGTTAGAGAAAGTGGTAGAGCTGGGAAGTAGGGAGACCTATGGTAGGGATTTCTGGGTCCCTGTGGTCTCACTTCCAAGCTGTGTGCTGTTCTGTACTCACTAGGAATTATTTGTTTTGCTTCAAGTTGCTAAATAGGATATAATTGTCCAGTCTACACTTTTCCTGGAGACTCMCACACTTTTGAGGTTTTGGGGSAYTTTGGGGGGTTGGGGGGACAATTCATGGAAGAATCCAGTGCCATTATGGCACTGCATTTCCATAGCTCAAGTTCAATGTGCTGCATAATGCATAATGGTGGTGTAGATGCAGGAACTAGCACATGACTGGCTGGAATTAGACCCTGTCTTTAAACGGGCGTCCACAGGTTCCTCATTGCTGGGAATGCAGGTGTCATCTTGATATTCATGGTGCTCATGAAAGACTGGAAAGGAAGCCCTGATCCCTCTGAAATCRCTGCAGTCTATTTCGGTGAACCAGGACTCCGGAGTTGAGTGGTGGGAAAGGAAAATGAAAACTCTGATAGATAAACCCAGCCCTGCAGTCAGAGAGCTTCAGCAAAGCACTGGGGGAGGAGCATGCCCAGGCTTTTGCAAACAGTGTGTATCCTTTATCACTGTCAGTCCGCATCAGGGATGAACAGGGACGCAGATCCCAAAGATCGTGGAGCATAGAAATCTTCCCTGCTGCAAGGGCCTGCCTGAGAGGATTTGGATTAGCTCACAGCAGTGAAGGGTTTCTCCATTTCCAGGAAAACTGGCCTTTTTTTCACTCAGGCAGAGGGTACTCAGCTGAACTCAYGCTCTGCCGAGGAGGGAAATGCAGCAGAGGCCCCTGTTCAAGGATATAAGGTCCTGGGAGGCTAAACAYCACAAGCCTCTGGCAGGGTCTCCTTCCACTACAGCTGGTGGCATCAAATCTGTGATGCCAGACATCTTCACTGGCTTTATCTCCATCTCCCTCACGTTGTCCCAGCCACAACACTGGGCTCATTGCAACCCTCCCTTCCCCACAGTCCTTGTCTCCGGCTCCACAGAGTTGCTGCTTGTGCAGGGAGCGGCTGTGCATTTAAATCCTGGGCAGCCAGCCTGTCGCAGCCCATGGCACCGGTTGGTGGGATCCTGCAGTCCTTTACTCCTGCACAGATTCCCAGCATGGGTGTCCACATTCAGGCAATTGGATGAAGGCGATTGCCTTGCCAYCATTTAGACAATGGCAAACAAGGACTGGCTCCCCAAAAGGAGGGTGAGATAGGCTGCAGGAGGGTGTTATGCCCAAACYCTCCACCTCAGTAGCCCCTTCCTTCTTGTTATGCACCCACAATGATCTAGAAGTCCTGCCCTGCTCTATCCTCTCTGGAAAACGAATGCCTGGTCTCAGCCAGGTCTCTGCTTTTACCTGTTCCCCTATGCATGKAAAGGTGACAGCAGCTGGACGATTGTTACACTGTGCTGAGCAATATGTCCAGAGGGGGTGTGCAAAATAGGGTGGGCAGGATTAGGCTGTGGTTCGACCACTCTTCTTTTTGCTGGCTGCTAGACTTAGTAAGCCWCGTCCTCTGCTGAGCCCCTGCTCGGGCTGCAAAAACCTGTTCAAGGACTTTAACGAGCACCATGTGGAAGGACTTTGCTTTATTAAACTAGAGATTTAGGTCAAAAAGAGTCAAATAACTAATTCTCAAAGCTCTCTATCCTCTTATTGGACTCCTGCTTTTAATGCTATTTGTCTCTCCCTTTCTATTTCAGCTGGCTGATCACAGCATTTCTGATTACATGGGGATCTCTGCTAGGAGCCATCTTTTCAAACATCCCTGGGCAGAGTTTCTAGAATGCAAAATGGAATAATGCCAATAATTTTTCAGTGAATGAAAAACCCAGAGGGATTTTGAGAACATTTTGAAAGGTTCTGCCCCTTCTCTCAGATACAAAAGAGAGAAACCTCCTCTAGAGGAAGGCGATTCTGGGCTCTGACAACTTAACTGGGAGCACAGCTACGCCAGCGCTGGACTTCAGAGTAACCCTTTAAGGGAGCTGCTGCCATGAAGACCTGCCGCCTGGCTTCTCAAAGCGCTTTGTTGCTCCATCATTGGCTTCTTTGGACTTTGCCCTTTAGTTACAGCAGCCTGCAATGCTGTGTCTGCCTACAGGTCTAGATTGGTGAGGCCTTTGATGTATTTAACTTTGTGTTACATTTAAACCGTATTACAGATGCTATAAAGTCACCTAGAGGACTGTGAGGAGAAAGCAGAGTTGGACATAGTTGTTCTTCATCCCAACCCAAACCCTGAAACAGGTGCTGAGTAGGTTTAGTTGCATCAAGAACGTTCCTGTGCCATTTCAGGTGGGGAAGAAGCAGCTCTGAGGTGTGTTTGTCAGGCAAGGAAATGAAGTGTCTTGGTGAATGGACAATGCATGGGACCTAAAATACACAGTGGAAGTCCAAGTCAATAAAGACAGCCCAGGACACTACAACTGAGGAACAAACATTTAAAAAAAGAACAAAACCCATAAACAAATAAATTAAAAAACCCAACTGCATAAAAATAACCCAAAGCATAGATATGGCTGTAGCAGGTAAGGTGCAAGACCCCCTTCAAGAATGTGACACAGAGCATTAATGAGCCAGAGGATGCCTGGATGCAGGGACAGAGGGGAGGTTATACCCAAGGCCCAGCTTTGGCTCTTTCTACCCAGATATTGTTTAGCCCTGATAACTACTGCAGCCCTGAAAGCCTTTTGAGGATGAAACCCCCATGTCCAGAGCTATCGCTTCTCAGAGATTATTCATGTGCAACATCTGTGGCAGACATTTATTCCCCAAGAAGCTGGAGGTATTTCCAGGGCCAGCCTCTCTGTTCTCCTCTTCATACTCACCACCACCACCAAATTCCAACCAAAATAACAACTCTATTAGGAAAAATAAAAAAACCAACAAAACRTATCTTCTAATTCTGTTCCTCTCAAAATAGTTTGCAGTGCTATAAGTAATGTTACATTAAAACTCTGGTTCATCTGATCTTATTTTTCTCTCTATTATAACACATTGTATGCTCATCTGCTTAATGCTGTTTGAAATAAGCCTGATCCYGGGAGCTAATTGGTGTAGTGACATGAAGTTTGTGGCTCACACAGCAAAATGTATGATTTCAGTATTTGCAAGAATAACATAAATCCCTGCACACACTTTCATCCTAAAGGCATTAAAATCTGCTTGCAGTGTTCTTATCTCGGTGGATTAGTGAGTTATCAGGGAGCGTCACTATCATCTGAATGGAGATAAGGTGCAGCAAATCCCTCCCTTCTGCTCTCTGACACACAATATCAGCACCAAATAGGAAGCCTAGGAGCAGAGATAAATCAGCAGCCCTCTGGGGACCCTAAGCTAAATATGAATACGTTAAAGCGATATTCAGCTCCTGCACAAAGGCAGAACAGCAGTTCCTCTATTACTCTGTAAGGTAGACATTGTACWGGGTATTAAGCTATTAGTTGTCAGGAAGGTGCATCTGTAATGCAACATATTAGCATCTTACAAGAGCTGCTGTCGAGAAAAGCTAGAGCAGAACAGATCCAGCCTGGACACCGWAGGCATCTTCCATACCATGCACCAGGTTGCTTTGGAGACCGATGTTGGTCTTCAAAACAGAACATACTGGCACAGAAATCAGACAGCCCAGATGGCTGTTAACAGCCAGGACAAGCCCTACTGCTTGTGAGTCCTGTGCGTAGAGGCCTTTAAAGTMTGCAAGGTATGTTAATAATGAATGCAGTAACTACTGGAGAAACTAAAAGCTGGCCTGCCCTGCGGAAAGAGGCTTCCAGGAGTGAAGTCTCTTTCTTTTTTCTAGCACTTCACAGGCAAAGCTCAGGGCCCAGTTATTACCATAGYCACATTTGGAAGCTGTTAACTTGCATTCCCTGAGATGCAGCCCGAGGTAAAGGGGCAGATAGCATCCCTACGACAGGCAGAYGGCTGCCTGGCAGCCTTTGGGGCTAAAGGAAACTAACAGCAGCTGCCTACAAAGTAGAAGTTGCTGCCATAGGCTTGCTCCCCAATTCTGGATGTGGCCACGCCTTCATTGCTGGATCTCTGCTACACACCTATTCATTCTCCCAAATTCCCTTATTCAGCTTCCAGTCCTTCAGTTCCATTCCCTGTCATTAAAACATTTCTCCTCTGAAACTGAAAAAGTGCTCAGTACTTCTAGCTTTTCCCTTAAATACATCCTGGTGTTCCCAGCGTTCTTCCTCAGCTGGTAGGACCAGGTCAGGCTGGCAAGCTCAGTTACACTGCATTTCAAGACATGGACTTACAACAACTCACTGCCACATTTTCCTACCTATATCCAACTRTGTATTTCTTTTACTTCTAGTACTAGATTATCTATCATTATCTTGATTACTGCTTATCTTGATTACTAGCTTTTYGTAGCCAGTGAAAAGAGATGGCCTCTGAACTTTCTACCGTATCATATGTTTTTAGACACTACCTCAGTTAAAAATCTTAGTCAGACCTTAGACTTTTGGGTTATTACTGTCATCTTCACATCTGCCTATCCCCTTTACTTCTCTCTATCCCCCAGGGATCAGGCTAAGGGTGGCTATGCATTCTTACTTTTATAAGAAGTTTATTTTTTGTAGCATTCGGATTTTCTGCTGAGCAATGGTATATACTCTCACAAACATCCTCACTGTGTTCTGACTTGAACCTTAGAGGTTCATCCTCCAAGCTCTATATCAAATGGCCCAAAAGCAGTGCCTGCCACAGCTCTCTTATTTATGTCTTGGGCATATGGGTCTTGAGCCATCCTTATATCATGCTTTTCTGATTATATATGTAAATACTACAGCTTAGGCACAAGATTCCACATGCCTGGTCCGTACTTTATGACTGTTATAATTCAAGCAGCCAAGTCTAATTTCACTTACAAGATTTACGCTTCAAGAGTGGAGAGGTATTGGTAGCAAAAGCCTGTCCAAAAGTGTCATTGAGTGCTTCTGGGTACCGGTCTCCTGTGTTCATATAGGTGGAACACACTACCAATCTCCCACCTGTACACAAGTAGCATTTGGACAATGGGAATTCACAGCAGTCTGCTTTTCCCTGTGCCCTGCTCTACACTGCAGTGAGGAACAGCTCAGGTACTGCAGACAGCCCAGCGTATTGCTGCAGACAGTCTTTCCTATCTACCTGCTGTACGTGTCTCTGGTGCTACACTGCAAGATAGCACTCGCTGCCCTGATGGGCCACCTCTTACTTCCAGTCTCTCTCACTTTACCCTGGGCTCCAGCCAGCCATSCGACTGGCTGAATGATGGAGGTCTGCAACCCGCTCTCCCTGGGCTGTAGCCAAAGTCTCTGTCACYTGTTCTCTTTATGTTAATTCCATGCATGTTTAAGAAGATAAGAATAGCTACAGCAAAACCTGTCTGCAAACACCCTCACTCAAGAATACTGGCAGAATGCTTTTAAACATGGACAATTAATTCAGTCCATAGACCTTCGGTAGTACTGGAAGCCTATGGCCTGGGCCAAAACTCTTCCAATAGGTAATACACAAACACAAAGTAGAAAAATGGCTCCTAACCTGAAGAACAAGCAGAAAGTGTATACAGAAGAACTAGGAGGAATGGAGTAATGGTAGAAGAYTTCTATAAAGCTTTTTGCATAGTGCTTTGTCAGATAGAGATGTTCTCAGATTAGGTTTTCCTAGGTTATACCAAAACTCACTATCAAGTCAAGAAGAACAGAAGAACTGGTCACAGATGAGTGGTTATAGAGGAATAAACTTTTCACAGCAAGAACCAACTACTGGACAAAATCAGACTGGTTTTGGGTAACCATAGCATAGAAAAGCTAGGCTGAAGTTTGTATCTGATCTGCTCAGAGTGAGGGCAACTATTTGGTATGGCCTTTTATCACTTCTGTAATGATGCAGTTTTGAATTAGTGATTAAGTGATACGCCTTTAGCTGTTCCTCAGCATCATCCAGTGGCCAGAGCTTGCTCTCTCCTGCACTCAGCATTTTAGCTAATCTTTCCACTGCTCTAGCAGGCAGTAGCACCTGGTACTTCTCTCTTTTTTTTTCAAACAAGTCACCACAGTTATAGCTCATAAAACCAAGCCAGTTTGTTCATGGGCTCTGAACTTCACTGTAGCTTACCCCAGTTCTCCCTGAATCTGCCATAGTAATGGCAGCTCCTGTCTAAATAACACCCTCTTTTCTGTGCTGCATCTTCTCTCATCTCAAAAGCAGCAGTCCTCAGGCTCAGACTGATGTGCTGTGGAGTGTATTTCATGCTAACTAGTTATGCTGGGTCCATTAAGACTATTCATAAAACTGCTCACTGGCCTGCAGACAGGTTGCACAGTATAGCCTATAATTTGATCCCACAGTCACTCTGCTTTTTTGCCAAAAACAACTGTGAGACGAAGAAAGTCAACAACCTACCTTCCTGAACATTTGCCATGCACTCAGGGCTTGTATTCAAATAATAATTTTCGATATGCTTTTTTTTTTCTTTACGCATGTATTTGTTTTGATTTTCAAGCTCTGTTCTGTCCTATTCTACTTTGTTCTGCTGTACTCCATTCCTATCTAGACTATTCCATTAAACTTCTGATTTCACACTACTTACGATTCAGTACAAGCTGCTAGATTTTCAAGAAATCTTCGGAGACTGTGTGCAGGTAAAATATTGACAGTCTAAAGTAGATTCATGGTCCATCCAGCTTAGTAGCCTACCTCTGATCACCCAGCAGGTAGATATGAAATAAAATGCTCCATGTGAAGATCTTAATCCTAATCCTAAGAGTTTAAAATGGATTTAAGCCTTGAACCAAGCAGTTTTATATTCATTCCAAAATGCTCTTAACACCATCTGTGATAACTGTGGCTATTCTTGTTTTTCATATTTATTCCACTCTCGGTTTTGAATGCAGTTTATCTTTTGCCTTCCATAACGTCTTGTGGAAATGAGTTTCACAGTTTAATATACCAAAAAAAAAMCTCATCTGACTAGGCAGGTGTCTAATCTGTGCTGGCCTTCCTAGTCGGTCTTATTATCAGTGGAGATCTAGTCGATACAGTCAGCAGAGCATGAAGTGTGAGTTATCTGTTCTGCAAATGGATATTTGTATTTGGTCAAATGAATGGCTCCCTGAAAGTGCCTATTTCCCCCTACTATCTTAAAGAGAAGCCTGAAATAGCCAGTTCAGGAGCAGATGTCTGTGTTTTAGATGTCTCTAGCTGGTGAGCTGAATCCCATCTCACTGTGCAAAAGAAAATGCCCTTTCATCAATTCTGGATTTTCCATCTCTCAGTTTAATTGAAAAATATGCTTCTGCCTGTGTCATGCGGCAGAGAGGACTTATCTGTACCTGGCTGKTTTACAGTTAAAACACCCTTTGTTATTCACCTGCTCACTGTATGAATAGTTCCTAATCTTTTCCAGCCCCTTTCAGGGAGAGTTTCTGCAGCCCTTGATCACTCTTGGTGCCCTCTGTAGCCCTAGACCCATAGCCTTTTAAAAATCCCGTTACACTGCTACAATGACAGCTGTAAGACCAAAGCCTTTCAAACATCTGCCCCTTATTTGGGTCTCTAGATAGGAGCTGTGCTCTTGAAATTTGACTCTGAACCTCTGTGTCTAACTCCCAGCACCCTCTTAGACCGTTGGTGCTTGGAAATTTGATGAGCTCCTTCAAATATTGCAGTACATGACTGAGTCCTGGCTTTAATTGGAGCACTTTGTATTCCGGGTGCTTTCTCTTCCCCCTTAGTTTTGCTGTGCAGCACTCCTGCGTGTAGGCTGCAGGTCGTCCGTGTCCCTGGCGATTAGCTCTGGAGGTCTCTTAGGTGCACACCCAAGGGAACACACAAGCAAAGGGCCTCGCTGGCACCGGGTCTCCTGTCCGGCACCTGCAGGGCTCCCACCCCTGGCTCCAATTAGAAAGAGGCACAAGTCGTGCTGAAGCAGGATGCTCCTCTCCCCGCTAGATGCAGCCCAATGCTCTCCCACTCCTGTGGTGAATGTCAACAAGACCGTTTAAACAAACAGGTAGCTTATTTTTCCATTAATATGCAGAAGGCCAGTTTTAACGTACAGCGGCTGAAACAGCAACACTGTCAAGCCTGTTTTTTTACAGTCCTCCGCCTTTGTCATAGACAAGCTACTGAAACTAGGAGAGAGCCTTTCTTTTCTTCCAGTTTCTCCTGATTCCATTTGCCAAGCATTGATTTGCTTTTCCTTACTACCAGCAGAGCTTGAAATTAATAATTTCTATTTTATTTTGTCACTTGTATATCATCGATACTAGCAAGGCTGGACAACTGCAGAAGCAGAAACATTCAGGGAGATGAGAGTCAGTGAGGGGGTGCAGAAAGCAGCAGCCTGGGATCAGTGAGCAGGTCATGGAGCGGATCACGGAGTATTCCTGGTGAGAGATTGGACATTCTTCACTCGCTGGCTGCCAGGGAGGTGATTTACTGTAATTCCAGTTCCCTTGCAGTGTGGCAAGTCCCARTCCCAACATAGCAATAAGAACACTTGCAGGGAGAGATTTCCTGTATGCTGATGATTGTAACAACTGCAAATGCCCCTTTTATGTCCCTAAACTGGACCTTCAGGAAAACATGCCAAGAAATGTGAACAAGCATTTCCACTGTGACCTCCAGCTGCTTTCTTTTTCCCGTCTGCAATGCTGCATGAGCACCAAGGTTTATGTAGGCTCCGTTTGCTTTTGAAATTATGCTGGAGAGAATACCAGCCTGTCTGTGGCACCARCTTGTCCTGGTTTCCATGTAAAAGTCTTTCAACCAAATCTTATGGATTTGGTTGGAAAGACTGGCTGGTTATTTGATTTTTTTTTGTTTGGTTGGTTTTTTTTTGTTCTGTCATCTATGAAYAAAATTTAAAGCTTCACAGTTTATTCTGTAACAAAGAGAGAAGATGACTGGCAAGCTGTAAGGAAAAACAGAGCCTGTGAGAGCTGGAAGTTGAAGGAGCATTTCTGACTCTGACCAGCACCTGCTCCCCACTGACTCCACAAACACCAATTCTGCATTTGCATTTTTCTGAGAACAGAGAGATCATGGATCATCCTTCAGTCCCTGTGGCTAGTGGAAGAGCCATGTAGGAGCCACTGCCATACCTCTGGTGACAGAGACAAGAAAGTGGAAGGATAAGAACGTTCCTTGAGGTGCAGTTTGAACAGCACAAGGCAGATCTGGGTGCAGGATGGCTGCTGTGCAAATTGCCTTCTAATGACCTGCACCATCTCAACAGAGCAGCTGCCTGCAGCCTGCAAATCCCTCCAAGTACCAAAGCTAACTTGCAGTACCTTTGCTAGACTTATYTTCCTAAAGGCATTTATTTGGATGCTTTACCTGGAGACCAGTGAGCAATATGTCCATATGAGCTGAGGGATGTGTCAGGTCTTCTCAGTTTCCAGTGGAGTCCACGTATGTAAGGGCTGTGTTCGAATTTGACAGCTTCAGTCTAATTTTGATCAGGTATGTTAGAGTTTGGATAGGTTGGATGATTTCTCCAGGTCTGGCTGCTCCAGCTGGGACCACATGTGCGTGAAGGAGATACGCAGAGAGTGGGTGAGCATCATAGGTCTCATGTCTGGCTCCAGCTGTGGTGGGATTCTCCCTCTTACACAGCTGGCTGGTGGGTGCATATTAATGCTATCCGGGCAAAACTGACTTATGGCCCAGATCAAGCCTGGAGTCCACCATGCAGCCCCAGCCCAGGAAAAGGAAGGGTTTTGAACTGTGTCCTCGGGCCTTTGCAGGCAGACTGTCTGACCCTTGAGTGATGGAGAAGGGCTGAAGGCAGAGAGGGGAAGGATGTGGGGCAGGCACAGAAAAAGGCAGGTCTTGGCTGCTCCCAAGCACCATCTGCTCTCCTTGCCTATGCTTTTCTATCTCTTACAGGTTCTCAGAGAAGAGGCATTTCGTAGACAGTCTGCTTGGCAAACACCAAAACAAGGACAGGCCCTGCTTTGCCTATAACTCAGCCCTTGTCTGGATGAACACACGTGTGGTACCRCTGAGCCGGCACAGCTGGTGTAAGGCTGAGAGCAGGGATGGGTGCGAGATCTCTGACAAGCAGTTAAGGTTGGATCTAAACTCAAAGGTGGGTATCCACTATGRTCCCCCCCGACAGTCTGATGCCCAGCAATGAGTCCAGGCCACATCCTCACTGGAGGGGARGAAACTCAAGCACACAGGCTTGGAGGAAGCTGTGGTGTATTTGAGTACCCTAGACAGGCTCAGGGGGAACCATGASTGTGGGGTATGCCTGAGAGGACTCTTGCCCCATGGCACACACCCAGTGAGGGAGAGYTTTCTTTGGGTGTTCACCTCCTGATAGCAAAACAATACCTAGGTAAAAGAAAAAAAAAATAGTGCATTTTCTGGTCKTTTCAACAACATCCGTGTGCTGCAGTGGAGTGGCTTAATGTTCTCTCATCCTACAGTTACAGTGTATGGGCAGTGTTTTGGTAGTAAAAACTGACTCTGGCTTTTCCCATTAAATGGTAGAGACAGACCAAACATCTCCCCTCTTCCCAAGCATGTCTTTGTCAGATGGACAACTTTTGGTTAAAAGGTGTGGGGCACCTTTTAACCCACAGGTGGATGAGGTGTGTGTGAGATGGGGTCAAATGTAGCCTGAGAACCAGTACCAGTGCAGAACTGGGGCCAGTGCAGGACCAGATCTCAGGGTAGGCACATTTGACTCAGAGGGGATCACAGCTTTGCACCCTCCTGTATGGAGTTGCTCTTGGACTGAGCCCTAGTTTTGGTGTGTTGAGGTCTGCACTCTGCAACTCTGTCATCACTGATTTATTTCTTATTGACTTTTTCATGAGCCAAGACAAGAGTTTTTTACTGAGGCCACAGTTTGATGATTGTTAATAGTGGACCTGAGCACAGATGTTCACCTGGCAGAGCAGACTTCAGGCAGCTCAGCTCAGCGACAAGATCACATCTTGAAAGGACGATGCTGAATTAGCTCAAGCAGATAGAAGTGACTTGCTGCTGAACCCTGCATCCCCTACTTCACTGATGCTTCTCCCCATGACTTAGATGGCCCCAGCAATGATGACTACAAGTTGTTCACAAAAAGAGGGCAATGATTTAGGGAAAAGTAAGTGCAAAACTCATATGTCCCTGCCGTCCCTGATCCAGTGCTGGGCACCCCAAGACTGGCTCCCAGAAACACTGACTAAYCAGATCTCTCTCAGCCTGAGACTCAGAAGGTGCAGGAGGTTTCTGTAATTGTTTTGAAATTATTTTCTGTCCACGTAAGGACCAATGTAATCAAATCAGATGCATCCTGAATATGGAGCCATTGCTCCATCTGCTCTTCTCTGTGTCTGACTCACAGGACTATCAGCATCACATAACAGACTTCTGTGCTTAAGTCTACCCCTTGCTGTCCTAGCACACTCTCGATCATGGAGCACAGGTAGGATGAGCCAACATTTAATCCAGGAAAAGCATCCCTCTGGGGCCCATTCGTGTCAGAAATTRAAGAGCCTCATATGACTGGGCAGAAGAGCAGTAAAGGTGCCAGAACTTTTTGCCCTGCACACAGCAGCTTCTGTCAGAGCACCGCAGGTGGCTATATATCACTTAACTGGCCATTAGAGTTCAGAGGGCAGACAAAAACTGGCATTGTAGCACCTGGACCTTTGACTTCATGCATTTATATTCAGCAACCAGCAATATAGGAGCAAACAGGAACCAGAATCTGAGACTCCCCATTCAGAGGACTCCTTTCATCACAAGCATCCCAGATCCTCTATGCTGTCTTGCTTCCGACCTGAGAGAGTTGCATTTTTGCTGCATGTTAACATGCAGCTGCATTGGTACATCATTTTCTCTGTTACCATGGGCATAGTAATCACAGCTCCCCACACCCACAGCTGCACAGCTCTCCTGGTCTAGCACTCACATCAAGACACAGCTGGGCTCTGAGGTCTGTAGGAACTGCAGCTATGTGGTAGTCTGCCATGCAGACACATAGTCACAGACAAAGGGCACGTCCTTTGGACACAGAGGATGCTGCTGCTGTTAAAAAGAAGCATCCGTTTCTGCCCCGATGAAGCAAATGGTGCGTTTGTTTTGTACTGAATGAGAGGCATAGTATGAGTGATTTCAGAAACCCCAATGAGTCAGAGAGAATATTAAGAACKACTCTAATCCATGATATATTGCTTTCAAACTATTTCATGGGCTGTGGGTAAACAGGGGAAATCCAAAACCTTTAGRCTGACCATTCTGATCTTGCATGTTAGCAAGTTTGAGGATCCTCAGCTGGGCAYGCTTTGAAGCCTCATGGGGTCCTGTGCTGGCCAGAGCCAGCTGCAACTTGGGGAGAGGGGCCTGACCAGCATACCCCATACTGCTCCCAGCCCAGCTCGTCAGGGCAAAACCTGTCTGGACTGTTCACTGGTGCAGCTCTGACAGCAGAAAGCGCACTGTGCTGTGAGTGCCACAGCACTGCGCTGCTGGCAGTGGGGGGCAAAAACATAGTAAACCTCCAGAGCAAATGAATAGGCCAGAAGCAGAAGTCCCCCAGTATTTTATTGCTGCGCACTGCCATCAGCACTGGTGATGGCAGCACAAGTCTACCATGASCTGTCAGGGACCCAGAGCAAAATATGTCAGCCTCTGTGCTCCTGTCTCTGCGGGCTACTGCCCATGCTGTGATGGACACCTTCTGTCCCCAGGCCTTGGATAGCCTTCCCTGACACCCCTCTCTCTATAGTCCTTTGGTGCCACTGTCAGACACCTGATAAGAAGTGTTTGTCTGTCCCTACACCTTGGTCCTGTGCTGGGAGACACAGGTTTGCTGGAGAGTATCCTACTACAGACTTCTCATGCTCAGCCTTCTCAAGGAAAGGGAGTTGAGAAGGAGAAGGGATAAGAGTCATCAAAGCTGCTCCATCATGACCACACTCACTGCTGCTAACACACCACTGTCACCATGACAGCCAGCATCACCATCACAATTACGATAGCCCACTCCATCCATCCCTAGATTAATTCTCTTCACTCATCTGTGAAGGTAAAGAAGATACAAGAAGATCTAAGAGCAAAGGACCCAATTGTGCCCTCCAGCATATCTGGGCAGCATTGTTTAGCCTCCACCTGAAGGAGCAGCTCCTGCCCGTCCCTGATATATCACTCTGCTAGTGCCATTACACAGGCAGGGATGCAGAGGAAAGGAGCAATACGGTGACTTCCCTCCACCTGTCACTTGCCTTTGTTACCCCCTTTTCCCTGGACAACCACCTTCTTTTTCTCTCCAGCAAAAACAACAGTCACATTTGCCTACTCTTTTCTTAAAATGAAAGGGGTGTACACAGATGAATCACCTGCCTTCCCCATCACCACCCTTACCTGTCTTTGTGGAGGGTGTTTAATATCTAGGGCCCATTTATGTGAAAGATTAGCTGGATTTGAAACTTTGTTTTCCCTTTTTATGACTTCAGTTCATTTTTCAACAGTTACAGACTTTGTTGTACAAGTCCACGTCACCTGGGAGGTGCCCCAGACGTACCTGCACAGGAAGAGGAGGCTGGATTAAAAGGAGACCTTTGAGGACTGAATGTGTTAAAAACCACTGTTGAAGCTTAAAATGTCTGTGTTTAGTCTCTGAGGCATTCCCTTATTTTAAAACTGCAACATCTACAAAGAGAGAGGTATGTTTCTAGGAGTGCAGATATAGCAATTATTGTTGATGTACAGGATCACTTTATCTTCCAGTGGTTTTTTTTACATGAAATAAAGATATCCAAGAAAAACAGTCATAATTCCCCATGCTACTTCCTGCAGACAAGGGCAATGTAGTAGGGAGGGCAGGTAAAACTGGTGGAGCTAGAGGTGGATGGCACAGACTGGAAAACGCACACATTCAGGTCAGAGCCATGCAARTCTCCCAAAGGATTTGTGTCTAGCCCAGGTGTGAGACATGGCAGAAATCTAGGTCTGAGCTTTTATCACTTTACATGAGTGAGTCCAGTTTTAACCTCCAGGTTGGTTTTCTGACCACTTTAGATGTTCATCCTCCACACCCATGAAGAGTTGAACCTGCTTTCTCTTCCAGACGAACAGCTAGCTTCAGTGGCAAAAGTGTCTCTTATGAGCAGAGGTGCAGCCCACAGGAAAGGTTTTTCTGTGACTGGGGTACTTGCTGGGTTTGCTGCTCCTCCTGCAAGCCCTTCTGCAAACGGGTCTCATTTTTAATACCTAGGAGATTAAAGCAAACATTGCCCAGTAATAGAATTAGCCTTAACAAATCTCTGTCAGCAACACACTGTTACAGTATTTAGGGATTAATATAAAAGTGCAAGCTGAACATGGTGCTGTTTAACGAAAGCAAACACATCTTTTAAAGAGGCAGACAAAGACCTGTGTTTCCTAACTAGCCAGCGTAATCCAAGACAAAGTGAGCAGTGTTCTCAATGAGGCGCCTGGGTCTCTGGAGCTGCTGAGCACAGGTGTATCATTAAGAAAACATGTGCCAAAACACAGGACCACATTCTCAGRCCACATGGCCCAGCAACAGCGTCTGCTCCCTTTGCCTTTTTTTCAGCTGCTGGTTCAAACTGCAAAATTCCCCTGCTCAGCACCTTCTCAACTGCCAATCCATCAGGCCAAATTGCTGCCACTCCTAGAGCTGGACCAGGCTGTGGCTGACTGCGTGCCTCAGAGCTGCGGATGGGAAGGATGGACAAAACCCCCCTGGGGACAGGTGAGAGGGTGTAACCCAAATGGGGGCACCGGAGACAGAAAAGTAATAATCAGATTAATTGATTTCAGAAGGAACTTCAGAAGGTCTCTGGTCCAAATCCCTTTGAACAGCGTGTCCAACCAGGGCCAGTAAATCAGGCTTTGCATAGCTGAGTTTCATCTGTCTCTAAGGATGGGATTGTGCAGCGTCTTTTGCTCTCCGTTCTAGCATATACCCACCCTTGCTTTGGGAAATTTTCTTCCTATATTTGGTCTGAATTTCCCATGCTCCCACTTGTGTCCAATGGCTTTTGTCGTGTCCTTGGGCACCTCTGAGCAGAGTGTCTAAATCCTCCAATTAGAGAAGTGAAGGTAACAGTAAATTATTCTCTTCACCTTCTCTTCCCCAGGCTGAGCAAACGCAGTCCCCTGAGCATCTCCTTGTATATCCCACCCTACAGCCCCTGACCACATTGATACCTCCGTTGGACTGGTTCCCATGTGTCCGTGTGTTTCTTTCACTGGGGAACCCCAAACTGGGCACAGCACAGCAGATGGGATATCATCAGAGCCAGGGGCAACCAGAGAGTATAATCCCCACACGCATACATGTACATGTGCACATGTGCACACACATGCACACACCCACTGAACTTGATTCTGTGGGTAACAGCATGCATCAAAACCGAGGTGTCCACCACATTATGAGATCTGTCCCATGGGTACTCTTTGGGAGGCATTGTCTCAGCTCACAGCTGAATGCTACCCTTGCAGAGACCCCTAAATCTCTACGTTGACCCTAGTATCAATGAAAATATCAGGGATCCTTATAGCCAGTAGAGCATGACATKATCCTTATAATTAGTAGGGAACACCAAGGGTGAAGCAGGGCCTGAATCAGCTGCCCAGAGGAGAGATGGCAGAGGAAAGCTCCCTCCGCCCCAGCACCCATCTCTCAGAAAAGTACCCTAAGAAAAGAAGCAGGTCTCAGGTACCCAACGGTGTCTTGGCAGGGGTAGGAGGGTGCAGAAAGTGAACAACAGCCAAGGCRTGAGCAGGGGAGAACATGTGTGTGGGAGGCAGGAGGGTCTGGGATTGAGGTATGAGGGCTGGAGGACTGGGACACATGCCAGGTGGAGTGGAATGAGACTGGGAAGCGCGCTGGTAGGGCTGGGAGCTGCGCAGTGTGAAGGGGAGTTCGGGGGGTGGAAGGCTGTGAGCCAGGGGAACACATGAAATAGAGAAGCTCATCTCCTAAAGCACATTTTCTAAATCCAAAAGAAGACAAATGTGATTTTCTGTTGGTTATTGTATAAATTTACAAGCACACTGACACAGGGCAGAGCAAACAACAGCAGTGTCAACCTCTAATAGAGATGAATGACAAACRTATTTAATGAATTAAAAGATGATGAAGTATTACTGACAAAGCAAACACCCACACATTGCGCACGCTGTCACTGATCTATGTGACACAACAGCCCTCTGACAAAGACTGCTGTAGATCAGTCACAGCACTGCAAGCACGCAGCAGCAGGCAACCCCAGGGGTCTGCGGGATGAAGGGCAGTGGACGGGGCCCAAGGCTTTGTGGACACCACTAGTGATGGGAGCTGAGATAACATGGGCTTGCTCAATGTGGAAGACTATTCAGGCTTGTTCCTCTAAGGCACTGCACTTTTTATGGTGCAATATTCAAACTTTTGATTGTCTGTGTGACGGAGAGTCAAAGCTGAGCCACGCTAGAAGTTCAGAGAGGGGAGGAATAGATTTTCTGATCCATCCTTGGTTTTGAGTGTTCAGCTGGGAGCTCAGTGCTGAGCAGTGTTGCTGTTGAGACCCAGGAGTAAGCAGCAAGAAAAATAATTGGTTCATGGCTTGGCTAGGACTGGATTGTCCTGGACTTCAAGGTTAAAGACAAACCATATTTGGTGCTCATATTGGGTTGCTGTAGGCTCAACCGCTCAAAACTAGGCTCAGAGGTGGAAGCCCATGGCTTGATGCAAGGGCTGARCTACACTGCAATCATGCTTCAGATCTCGGATACACTTGGGGTTACAGTCTGATTATTTGGGCATGTAGAGATTTGGTGACAGGGCTGGGTCATGTTAAAATTAAAGATTCAACCTAGGCCATGACAGGATTACAGGACAGTCCACATGCTTGTTAAGATTCGGTGCACAGGACTTATTTGGGGTTAGGTGGTAACAGCYGAGGCATCCTTAGGGTCATGGCTGAAGGCTGGGTTATGCCTGGGTCTGTATGTGGTTTGGGGGCTCTGCTGCAGAGCTGAGCTACCAGGGCTGAGCTGTGTTGACTCCAGTGGGGTTTCAGGTACCAGATTGGGGAGGTAAAGTTTTGATGTGCAGTAAAACTTGCTGAGATTGCATACTACCCTGGTTTAGGGGACTATACTGCCTTAAGGACCATCTAGTCCCTTGCTATCCCAATTCCTCCTCTGAGCACCCAATGTCCCAGCACTGTGTCACTGGAACCCCGAAGAGGCAGCAGGACTGTTTGCGAATCAGCCTCAGAAACACAGAGTGTTTCATGTCTTAGATCTCATTCACAGCCTAACCCACGTACAATTGGAGGATAATTAGGTATTTGGAGCATGGGGAGAGGAAGTGGTGGAAAGGGAGAGACGCGTAAGCATTTGGGATCAAAAAGTTKTTGCTGTCATTGCTGCCACAGCTTGTGTATCCTGAAGCCTTAGTCTGAATTTCAGATACAGAGCCTGACTTTTTAGCCCTTCTACCCTGGATGGAGGGATCACTCTGGAGTCTTTCTGATTCTCATTTTTAATAGTTGCACAYGCGTACCTCCTCCTCTTGCTGCCAGTTCGAGAGAGAACTGGTAAGAGCTGCCCTGCACATGGCTCGTTAATAGARATCACCTGCATCGGCTCTTCCTCTGCTCTAGTGCCAACACAGGGTTTCAAGCCATGTTTGTGGAAGTCAGCACAAAACTGGCGTGCTCCCTGGAGAGAGCTGGAATTCAAACATAAGCAGAGCTCTGGAACAGGAAGATGTACCCCAGCCAAAAACAGYCCTCCCCTTCCTGCCGTCTCCTTCCCCTGCCTACCACCGTGGGGTAGTGCATAACTTTCCCCAACACTGTTCCCACCAAGGACTCACAGRCCCCTTCCACTGTCACCATAAACAGCAGGTCTGCACTTTGCTGGGTGAGCAGAGCTCTGCCAACAGGATAGAGGAATCCAGCCCACCCCTCAGCCCCTCTCCCTCCCTGCTGCTGGAGCAAAGAAGCTGAGAAACCACCTCATTTCTTACCAGGGTAGCAAAGGGCTGGAGCCACAGCAGCATCCCAGACGTTTGGGTGCAGGGCAGTGCAGAGCATGGCACAACGCTTGTCCTGCAGTCCCTATGATGCTGCTCTGCCCAGTCACTCTGGTTTTGCTACCATGGATGTTTAGATCTGCTGCTGGCATACCAGTAATAGCCTGCCATGAGTCTGACTTCTTACTGGAAYCAGTGCTCCTGTAGCAAGTGCATACTTGCTAGCTGAAGATAAGTGGAGCTTTTAGAAAGGCATATCCACCCTCCACTTCTGTGTTATTCAAACTYACCCTCCTGCCTCTGTTATCATATCCCTCGGTAACATTGATGCCTGCAGAGCCTGCTCTTGAAGGGCTAGGTAGGACCAGACCTGGGAGATTTTGAGATACTGCTCTTGCTGAAGTCAGGGGGAACTGCAGGAGGCTCCTGACTCYCTATAGAGGGTACAGATCCTGAACCTGCCCTCCAAGGGACAGATGCTCCTGCTCAGAAATTATGCCTATGCTGGTCCTGCTATTTTGTTTCCTCCAGCTCCTGATGTTGTCCGTCTGATGAGACCAGAACAGCTTTTACAGAGCAGAAAGCACTGCGGCTGGGGGAGCCTGGCTTGCTACACAGCTAGCGTGGCACCACTTGGCAGTACAGATCTTTGCAGAGGAGCTGGGGAAAAGCAAAATAATTGGTTGTGATACCATTTCTGTGGGACAGGCCCTCATACCTGTCTGCCCATTCCCCCATGAAGTTGATGACAGTCCCAGTGCCACCAGACAGTCACTGTGGTCTTTGCAAGACGTGAGGCAGCTCAGCAGATGCTCCTCATCCCATTGATGTGGATGTGACTCCTCCCGAATCCAGCTTTTAGGAGACAGATTGTTTCACAGCACCTGTGATTTATTAAGCTGCCTATTTGAACGCAGTGTTGCACGGATTTCCTGTGGCTGCCTGCACACCTGCTCAGGGAGAGCACTCAATAAAGCCTGCCTATAAATACAAAGGCCAGAGGGGAACGTGCCCTGACAATGAAACTAAACAAGAAAGGGGAAGCTCTGGGTACCGGAGACAAACAGACAGAAGCAGCACTTACAAACAAGACTCAGAGAGCAGTTACCGCAGGTGTGCTGTCAGGCTGGCTGGGCACTGCAAGGGGAGCCCTGCAGGGGTCAGGTTCTGTTCAGTGTTTTCATTAATGGCATGGATGATGGACTAGAGATGTGCCTAAAAATTTGTGGGTGAACCTTARCTGGAAGGAGCAAGCATTTCCGAGAGCAGGGCTGGAATCCAAAACTAACCTCAATAAATACGAGAMATGTTGCAAAGTGAGTAAGGGAAAATCCAGCAAAGATAAATGTGAAGCGATAAGCTCAGGAAAAAGAAAACAAATGTGAAAAACCAAAAGGAGAATACCTGAGAGGCCGTGATACATGGAAGGTGATATAGCAAGTATAAGCCAACACGTGATGTACACTGCAGGCTTCCTACAGAAAAATCTTTATCCCTGCAAGAGTTAGAGGTCAGGACCYGCTGTTTCACCACAGATTCATGGAGCAAGAGGCCAGTTCTGCCCTRGCTAGCCTTGCCTACAGAAACAGCAATTTCTTCAAGCTCACAAGGTGTGAAAGTGGCAAACAGGTGCAAGTATCCCAGTCTTCAATTCCACACTCATCCTCCCCACAGACCCCCGCTCCTCAAGGTCAAGGCTTGCAATTTGAAAACATCATTCCCTTGCAGTGGTCTGCTAGGGGAGGAGCTCGGGCCATGGTGACCCATCAAGTCTTCAAAGGCATCCTCCACTATGCATTTTTGCATCTGGATGGGCTTGGCAATACAGGGAGGTAAACTAAGCATCCCTACACCTGCGTCCTTACATCTGCTGAGCCAGTAACAGATGCAGACCAGCAGGAAGGGTGTGAGGGGTAGAAATAGCAAGGGCCATGTGTGCTGGAAAAGTGTTGTTTCCCTGCTGCATTCTTCTAGGTGCTCTGAATGGGGAGTRGCTCAGTGATCCCGTTTGCCCCTGGTGTCACCCTAGAAAATGTGGGATGCCTTTGAGAAGATATCAGGACTCTGTCCCTGGTCGCCGCGCACACGGCATACAGGCACACGGCGTACACCTGCCGCAAGGCTGCTGCGATCGCTGCAAACTGCTCTCCACGGTGCTCATTAGCCAGGAGCTACTGAGGAAATGGTTCTTGACACACTGGCTGATCACAGGATGAAGATGTCATGCATGTAACCAATATTTAAATGCAGCGTGAAAATGAATCAGGAGAGTATTTCCAGCAGAGGTGTAGCCTCTCTCCCTCCATCTGCCTCTCATTGGGCTCTTGCCGGTCACTCAGGTTCAAGAAGAAGGGCTAAAAKTACAGCAGATATTCCTTGAATGATGAGCAATGAAGAAAGAATGTGTTATAYGATGAGGAACATAAAGAGTTTGGGGTGCCTTTTTTTTTTTTTTTAATCTAGCCAGGCTTGGAGGGATATTGCTCTCTATAAATTCACCAGAGGAAACTCCAAGGAGGAAAAGAGCCATTTAGGCTAAAAGCAATATTATCACAAGAATACGTGGCTATAAACTGACCAGACATAAATTTAGGCTGGAAATTGGAAGAAGTCTCCTAACAGCTGGAGAAATGAGGCTCTGGTACAGCTTCACAGATGGTAGTGAATAGAAAGAAAGAAAAGAAAAAAAAAAAAAAAGAAAAAAAAAAAAAAAGACCCAAAAAACCTAGCCAGTTTTGAGATGGAGCTTTCTCATGAAGGGGTTATATGTGGAGNTGGAGAAATGAGGCTCTGGTACAGCTTCACAGATGGTAGTGAATAGAAAGAAAGAAAAGAAAAAAAAGAAAAAAGAAAAAAAAAAAAAAAGACCCAAAAAACCTAGCCAGTTTTGAGATGGAGCTTTCTCATGAAGGGGTTATATGTGGAGGGAATTAGATAATTCAGTGCCTGAGATAGCCAAGAGCTGGAGGTGATGACACTGAAGGTTTTTTGTATATGAACAGAAGAGGATTCCTGTCTTAGAGCAAGTATCTYTAAATCCTGGGTCCATTCTTCAGTYGTTGTTCAGCAGCAAGTGCAGAGGTAAAACATGTAAGAAGCAGGGGGCTGCAGAGCACTCCCACTTGTGCTATGTCCTCCCAGGCTCTGACAGCTCACAGCTCAGGACATCCAAAACCTGGCCTTTCTGGATGGTTTAGTTTGCAGCTCTGATGGATCTTCCCTTATGGATCTACCTAATCTCTTATGGGAGCCCATTCATACTCCTGGCCTCAGGTTTCTTCTTTTGGTACTCAGCTTCTCTCTTTGCCCCATGTGGGACAGATAAATATTTAGTTTGTTCTAGAATTGCCTCCTGTTCATTTAATTCAGTGTTCCCAGATGTTGTGTTAGGAGGAAAAATTCCTCCAAACTCTTTATCCCCTTGATAATTTTACAGCCTCTTCTGTATCTCCTGTTATTTATTTTCCAGGCTTTTTCCTGCCCTCTTTTTAAGTGTATTCACATTCATGAAAAACTGCATATGACAGCAGTCCTGACACTTCAGCTCAGCGGCTGTCCTCCTGAAGCTTTAYGCCATCCATGAAGGACGAGCCTTTGATGAAAAAAGGCAGAGTCCACTCAGCAGCTAAGTAGGTTTTAGACCACCTAGAGAAAAGCTCTAGACCCCAAATACTCTGCCTGACACAAAACCCCATACCCATARACCCATAATTCCCAGGTGCCATATTTGGTCCCTCTACTTCAGCAACAATGCAAWGAATTACAGATAACTTAGCCGTAGAAGAGTGAGATAGGAGCCCAGGCTCCTCAAATTATGGTAGRAGAGAACTAAGTGCCACTGAAGAGCAAGCAGTTCAGAGGGAACAGCTCTAGTGTCATGTACTCATTTCTTGATCACAGGCTAGGAAAATCACTCTATGGACTTCTTTTCTAAGAAGATACTTGTCTTCAGTACTAGCCATGCTCTGCCAAGGTCCCAGAGCACAGTCAGTCCTAAACCCAAGACAGAACCAGATCTGAAGAAAAGCAGAGGAACTGAGCAAGTGACAATCCAGTTGGGGTGCAAGGGCTGCATCTAGGTACGTCCTACAGTGGATGGACAAGTCAGAGAGGTGAACAAGACAGGTGACGGGTAGTTTGTCCAGGCAAGGTGGGCACCAGTGAACATGACAGCAACAYTAGTGCATGCCAGGAATGGGCTGGTGGCATCTTCCCACTGGTTATCTCTTATGGCTTTCCAGAATACTTGGGCTTCGATGGAACTGTTTGTCCACAACAAATCTGAGCTCTCTGGAGCAGAGACAAGCAAACTCYTAATGCCTGTACTTTCAGACAGACAAGTACTTTCAGACTCAGCAAGATATCTAGTAAGGAACATAGCACTGCTGATGCAACGTGACATCCACTTGCCTGAGAAGCAGTATCATGTGGCCATTAAACCATCTCCTGTCTTAAACACCASCTTCAGTTTCCAACACAAAACTTGATTCAAGAGAAGGTCCTTAACCCACATGCAGCTGATTTGGCTGCAAGTAGGTGTCATTGCTAAGCCGCCTATCACAGAACAGGCCTGGTTTCTTTCATCTCAATCTTTGCCTGCACTTGCTAAATCCTTTATTTCTGCAGCTCTCCTTTCTGTAATCTCATACAAAGAGTTCATATCTGAAAGGGCTGAGCAAAGGTTTTTCTGTTTCTCCTGAAACTCCATGACACAAACAAGAAGCTCATTTGCTGTCCTGTTTAGAGACATCTTCTGAGCAGCTGCCCCACACGGAGTGCAAAGTGGGGATGCAGGTTGAAAACTGCAAAGCAATAGAAGTGCCTGAGGACACATGGGTCATGGGGAGCTTGTGGAGAAGCCATGGAAGCTCAGAGGAGAGGTGCACTCTGATCCCATAGCCCAGGTCCAGAAGTGCAAGCTGTTGCAGGGAGCCTGAGGTGGCAGGGCTAAGGGCAATCACCAACGTATCAAGCTCTACCAGGAGTTCTTGCCCTGAGTTAGGAAGAAAGGATCTAGATACACAATAATGCACTTTTTACAGACATCACTGCAGCCCAAAATTCCCATAGAACCCTTGGAGCGCGAGCTAGGAGAGCAGTCTCCTCACCAGGGGACAGCAGGCAAGGTCCTCTGGAGGGTCAGCAGGACAGCTCTGATGCTGAAAACCTCCCGAGCCAGGGAGTAAGATGAGGGAGGAAACTGCTATCCTGAGGCACTGAAGTCCTCACAGCCTTGCGGAAGAGTTGACCCAGCAGCGCTTGGGTGTTTCTGAGCTCCCTTGACACAGGGTCGAGGGGCTGGAACATTCACACAGCCAGGGGAGATTGAGCTGTAACCACAGAAGAGTGCCATAGCCACCAGCTCTGCATCGCCCTGCTGGCCCAGGTACAGCTATTGTCGGCATGGCAACAGCCAAATTACTTGCTTAACGCAGATGTATGAGCATGGCCAGATATTGGCCCCCTGTTTTTAAACTGCGGAGTAATATCAATTACGCACCCATCTCGTAGTCAACCTTTCCAAGAACAACATCTCCATCAAGTCGGGCTTTATAGTGCACAACCAGTTTTCATTTTTCTATTTGCTGCTTCTGTCACAGAGGAGTACAGCTAATTTATGAAGTAAACTACCCTTGAGTGGTGTTACTAATGCTCATAAGTGACTTTAATAGACAATGGAAGTACTTGCAAAAATATGCTTTGAAACGGCAGGTTTAGTGTCACTTAMATGTGTACAAGATCTGTACCTGCGTGCTACTGGCTTTCTCATTTATTTTCCATATAGAAAAAGCAAAAGCAGTACTCTCCACTTGTTTTTTTTCTTTACTGWAAAAAAAACCCCACAAAACAATAAGAAGGAAGACTAAGAGGGCTGGGTATTGAACAGAGAGAATGAAAGCACTGTGTTTTATGTCCTCTGCAAAAAGCAGAATCCACAAGAAGAAAATGGCTGTAGGCTCAGCAGGCAGACAAAGAGATGGAAATGTAGACRCTGGAGAAAGGAAAGCCACTGAAGTTTCAGATGATGTGATGATACAGAAAAGGCTGGTTAAAAATTCTGTCTCRAATGTGTTTTGAAGGAAACTTGGGGGTTTGTCTAAACCAATTYTTTGTGTGCGTGAAATGTGCGTATGCTCCATGGAAACATTATGTTCTCGCTGAGCTCCCCACTGTTGAAATACTGCTGTYATATTGCCTCCAGTGCTGCAGCAGCTTCTTCACGTCCCCGTGCTCTGCTGTGGTCACGGCTCCTCCTGCCACCCTTTGCCTGTGCTGTAGGGGGTGACCATGTGAATGCCGTGATGGATTGCGGCTCCTCACCATGCGGGACACTAATACTTCCATGGCCATGAGACCGACAGCCTGAAGCACATTCCCACAATGGCATTTCAGAGGAGGAAGACACTGGCCAAAATAATTGTTTAGATTTTCATCAAAAATTTGAAATTTGCTATTGAATTTATCTGGGGATTTTTTTCTTTTTGTCATGATTTTCTACTGGAAGAGACTTATTTTCTAGCTATTCAAATAATAAACTTTGTGTCTCCCACACCACATCTTGTCAGTGCTGTTTGACCACACATGAATTATTGATTTTGAGTCTGGCAAAGCCTCGTACACCACAGACTATATACAATGAATTCCCAGATAGATCTTGGCAGCTCATGGGAATGACAGACATCTAATGTACTTCCAGAGCAAGTTCAGCTTTAGAGGTCAGCATTTCAGCTTCTCAGATATTTGATAGGCATACTCAGATAAACTGGTGAAATAACGCATATTTCAAGACAGTTGAAACAGCCATCACTAGTATACGTTCGCCTACCCCAATACTCCGCCTGAAAGATGGCTTCTTAATGTATTTTTCTATAATGAACTTAACGTCTTCAGATTTTATTTCCCACTTGAGATCTAAATCATCCTTGCCATAAATGTAAAACAACTAAGCCAATTGTTTGGTAGTGCAGGTTTACAATATATCATTATAATAATAATTTAGAGAGCTGGGAAGTTTTCTTTGCTATAAATTTGCTCAGCTCATTACTGATACTAGTGTGAAAATAAGTAGATTCCCACTGGAAAATGGCAGCAGTGGAAATCCACCTGAGAGCCACGGGTTTATTTTTATTTTTCCACTACACTCCAAAAAGATGCTTGTTTCAGATAGAGGATGGATGAACCATACTGAATCACCCAGGAGAGATCCTGAGTGCATCTGAATTAGCCAGGCCACATGGCACAACATCTCAGAWGGTGTGGAGAGAGGGTAGCCTTGTGTGTCATATCCCTCTGAAGCCTCCATCTCCTAGACCTTGCCTATCACACAACACCCATCATATGAGTACCAGGATAGGAAAATAATATGAAATGTTCCGATGAGAAACTGAGGCACACAGAAACTTATGTCAACACAGATCTATGTTCAGTGTGGCAGGAAAAGCTAGGGAAGACAATGAAAGGTGAGGCGCACTGAGGACCAGGACCCACTTATGAACAGAAAAATAAGCCATTCTGAAAATAGAGAAAGGTGCAATTTGGATCCTCTAGGGCAAATTGCAAAGGGGAACTCAAGACCAACAGCTAAACTTCAGAAAACCAGAAAAATTAATGGAGACAGAGGAATATTTTAGACATAAGGCTTTTCTGGGTTTTACAAAAGCAGGAGGCAGATACCTCACTCACTACATTCATTTCACTATTCGTTATTATAATGAAAATGGAGGAGCTCCCAAACCTTTGTTGCATCCTAGTGTGTTAATAAACAAATAGCTGCYGTTAATTTTAGTTATTAGTGGAATAAATATTTGCACAAAGCATTTTGGAGGTTAAAATAAGAAAGCTRCAAACAAGGTTTGAGCTAGAAATGGGCTTTATGAATTGATGAGAGAGGAAGGCATGGCTCAGAGACTAGTTTGGCTCCAGGATGCACTGTCTGGTGGAGTTTGGAGTTGTGCCTCATCTCTGTGAGCTCAGTCATCTACTGCACTCCCCTGTGCAAAAAGGTATCACACAGGGAACTCTACAAAAGGCTGGGGAAGAGCTGACAAAGGTCTGTAAGATGGTCACTGTTATCTGTGTCGTTTTTCTTGGAAAATAGCAACAACCCTCAAAGAAAAAAGATGCACAGACCCTCTCTCTCATACAGCCCTGTGTGCTGCTGTAACCTTTACATCCTAACACAGAATAAAATCTAAATTCACACAGCAGGAAAAGGACACTCTGAAGCATTCATTATCGACTTTCACTCAGCTCTGGACTTTGCAGTATCCCTGATCTCCTCAAAGACCCAGGCATGTCTGTGGTGTCCCRCCTAGCGTGATGCAACACAGTAGACATCACTACTTGTGTTCTGGTGCTTTGGTCTGGAGTCCAAGAAGACCCAGAACTTGTGCTCAGGCCCAGCTGGGATGAGGGTGCRGCCCACCCTAGAACTGTCCTCTCCTCGCACAGGCTCCTGTGACTCTGCTGGAGCTCACTCAGAGTCTGTCAGATTCAGCTTCTTGTTTAATGGGGTGGTGACACTCTCAGTCACGTTGAAGTCAGATTGGATGAGGTTCAGAGCGGCTGAGATGTAGGAAAAGGAGGAACATGATTGATCAAAGTCCAAGCCAGGACTAGTCAAAAGGAAAGGGAGCCATGCATGGAAGAAGAGCTGAGCATAGAGAAGTTGGCAGCAAGTCAGGCAACATCCCACTCTTGAAGGCACCAAGCAAATGGGACAGTGCACCTAAGTCTCCTGTAATGAAGGGTGCAGAATCCAGAATGACGGTTCCATTTATTACTGTGTAAGGAGTATTTCATTATCACTTTTATCAAAGTTGTCCTGGTTTCGGCTGGGATAGAGTTAAATTTCTTCCCAGTGCTGTGTTTTGGATTTAGTATGAGAAGAATGTTGATAACACACTGATGTTTTTAGCTGTTGCTAAG
>JASVER010000064.1:860870-903256 GCA_030449065.1 Oceanodroma leucorhoa
TGTTGCTAAGCAGTTTACTAGTCAAGGACTTTTCAGCTTCCCATGCTCTGCCAGGTGCACAAGAACCTGGGAGGGAGCATAGTCAGGACAGTTGACCCARCTGGCCAACGGGGTGTTCCATACCATMTGATGTYATGCTCAGTATATAAATAGGAGGCGTGGTCCAGGAAGTAGCRATCGTGGCTTGGTTATTGATCAGTGGGTGGTGAGCAATTGCATTGTGCATCACTCATTTTATACCTTCTAACATTATTATTATTATTATATAATTAATATAATACATTACYATAATATAATTATATTAATATATAATATTAATATACTAAAATATATTAATATAATAATAATATCCCTTCCTGTTCTTTTCTATTAAACTGTCTTTATCTCAATCCACAAATTTTACTTTTTTTTTTCCAATTCTCTCCCCCATCCCACTGGGGCAGGGGGGTGTAAGTGAGCGGCTGTGTGGTGTTTGGCTGCCTGCCGGGTTAAACCACAGCAAAGTGATTTCATGATCACTTTGATGGCAAAACCAGTTTTAGGAGTCCTAAAACTGGTTTAGCCATCATCTGTCCATGGCTCAGGGGAAAGATAGTGGCACTTTGGTGGATGGGGTGCTGCAGTCCCTTTGCCTTCCCCAGCCTTCCCACCCCCACCATCAGGCCACAAAAGGAGCTTTGTCTCCCCATCACTCACTTGTCAACCAGAATGTGTCCGTAAAATGCCATCATTGCTGGCTGAAAGCAGTGATTACTCCTTTGCTGAGACAGCAGGAAGAGGATGCTCCATTCACAGCTGATTAAGGGCATCCCAGAGAAGGGATGCTTTACTGAAAAAATGTGCAGCTGTACAAGTGCTGGAGAAGGGGTGTGAAATTCATGGATGGCAGCTCCACCTCCTTTGATCCGTTGCTCCTTAATTAGGTGGTGCCTGTGAGGTGCTCTTAGGCGATGTTAGACAAGGGCATGAGATACACAAGTATAGCAAACAGGCAATCCCACCTATAGAAACCCAACTTAGCTTCATGTTAAGACTTCAGCATGGAGCCAAGACTGTCTGAACTCAGGAGGAAATATCTAAGTTGTTCTTAACAGGGAGAACATGTTGTCTTAGCTCATTTAGGCCACTTCTCCTCTTTCCCCCTCCAGATCACTCCTGGGATAATCAAACCAGACTGCAAGAATGGAAGCAGAAATCACCATGGTAGCATAGGTGTTTCAATTAGAGGTTGGATGTAGTTACTCCTCAGGTCACTTCAGAGAAGGACTACCAGGGTCTGGAAGTCGGTTTTGYGCTCCCAAGCTAGACAAGGCGCACATGCATGGATTCTGGCCAGAGTGGTCTACCAGACTGTSTGCAATAGCCATTTCCCAGTGAGGAAGATGAGCAGGCCAGCCCGCTCCTACCACCTTTTTTAGCTCCATTTTTCACAGGACCAGAGCAGAGTTTCAGGCAGGTGGCTGCAGAACTGCATCCCTTTTTGGTGTATGGTGATGCCGTGTCTCACGGCACACATGATGAAGAGCCTCCCTGGCCATATACATACAATGCTGAACGCCACTTACAACCAGACACTGTGTGGGCTCCCTGCGTCTATGGTCTAAYGGAGATAGTTTTTAAACCAAGGATCCAGACCTGCATCCAAGAATTGATGCGTTACARTGATACTGGCTATGGATAGACATTGTTGGAAACACAAGGCTGGGAGGTACCAACAGGTCTCAGTCCCATGTTCTGAAGTCATGGACAATCCTGCAATAAATGGTTAATCCAGAAGGGGTCCGTAGAACATCTCTTCACAAGCCAGCTCTCACCAGAGCCCACCAACCATCTCCCAAAAATGCCCTACAGATCACAAATACAGCATAAGAAAGCAAATCCACCTCTGTTAAACTTCCCAGCAGAGACCAAGCCTTTAATAGTCTCTTGGATTCCTGAAATAGCAGGGAATTAGTTTAGATTAATTTCTCAGAAGTGATATTAAGAAATGGACCATTTCATGCTATGGAATTAAAAAAAAGCCCTGACAATCCCAGCYTCTATCAGAGAAACTCTAATCCCAAAGGTGAGGATCACTGCAATCCCAGGTGAGTAACCAAGATACAGCCACCCCTCATGCAGAAGGCTTGCATACTACAGCAAACCACAGGTGTGCCCTGCTCTGAAGCCACCCTTTGTGACCAGCACTTGCAGTTACTCAGAGGAAGGCTAAAACAGGGCCAGAAGGTAAGTTGTGAATTAAGGGGTGAACAAGGCTTCATAGACCACGCAAGTGACCAGCAGAAGCCTGACATTTAGGATTAATGTGATATAAATATAGCACAGGCAAATGCACTTGGCACGCAGTGATAAAATCTCCATCCGCTGGAATAGCAATAAATCACATGCCCAAGGCCTTTAACTTCCAGCCCCAGAATTATTTCCACTCTATCAAACAACTCCTTTCATCAACAGCTCCATCTTCATGTAATTTATGTTCCCTCCTTCCTGTCTCCCCCTCCTCATCTCCATGCAGACAAATGGATTTTGGAAGCATTTGAGAATTTCACTCCTTGGATAGCTAGAAATCTTCTAATTTCCAGTCTCACTATACTCATGACTGGTTTATATCTATTTGATCTATTTCCATGTTATCCCTTAATAGCTTTTCCACATTTGATATTATCCCTCAGATGTATTTATATAACGAATCATCACCTAACCCCTCAAAATCATTTTGCTATATTGACAAAGCAAAGCTTTCAAAATGTGTTTTCCTAAGACAGGTACTCCACTCCCCCAAACTGCCTGACTCAACAGCCTTCCTCTTTCCTGATGCAATTTAAAACTAATTTTTTTGATCAAACCCATGCACAACAATTCAAGCAAATTCTTACTCTTGCTTTGTATATAGTACTAATTCTTCTTTAGCTCTGCCGCATATACTTCCCCAGAATTATGGGGGCTATTTTCACAGGTTCATCACATTATCAATCCATAGTGATGCTAGTGGTAACCAATGCATACTGATGCTGACCTCTTCCCTCTTCCATTATTTCTGATTGGTGAGTCCTCGGTTCATAGAAAAAAGCTTCTCCTGTTATGCCATATGCCCTTTGAGCTATTAAATCTAATCTCTTTTCCATTGTTCCAGYTGGTTAGACGATCTGATTCTTCATGTGTGATGATGTGCTCATTGTCTGGATGAGTAACACCTCCTACTCTCATATAATCCGTAGAGTCACCAGCACCTTTGTATCCCTGCAATACTTGTTGCTGCTGAGACTTGCTTGGTTTCTCAAAGATAACATCTAGTGGGTTGCTTTCATGCACTAATCACGGTGTGTGTCCTTCATACACGAGTGCAACATCCCCACACCTTTGGACAAGGTCCAGCCATGCGCTCCAGGTGCTGTCAGCTGCTCTGGCGGTGCCATGGGCGAGTGAGGAAATGGTGGGAAGGAAAAGAAATAGCAGGACCTGGAGGAAACAGCTGGAAAGAGAAGAAATAGCAGGCTCTAGAGAACTGTGTTGTCTGCATATCGCCCACTGCCCAGTGTACACTGGGTGCTCCTTGCAGTGCGAGGACCGTCCAGGTCCTGAGCCCTCCGAGGGCTGCTGACTTCTGCACCATTACCTGCCGGCAGAGGCACAGCTCGTGGTGCCGAAAGGTAGAGCAGGAGGAGGCTATAACTGTGTGATGAGCAGAGGGTAGGAGTGAAGGTACCCTCCTGCCCCGKGGGAAGGTGGATGTGAGGAGGAAGGTAAAGTGCTTTCTGGGCCAGGGAAGGACTTCACTCATTGCACCATCATAACTGTCATATTCTAAACCTCCCCAAAAAGCTGTCCRTCACTAGGTCCATATATAGCTGACGCATTTCTCCCCTTCGCCCAGGGACTGTGATGTGAGCTGTGGCAGGCTGGACATCGGCACTCAGAGGTCCCGCGTGCATTTGGCTCCCCTTACGTGGGCTCTGCACTTCAAGAGGCAGTGAGGGACGCTGCAAGAACCACGGCAGAGCTGGGCATCGTGATTTGCTCCACTGCACCCCGGGGCCTGAGAACTGGGGTTTCGGTGCAGAGACAAAGAGGGACATCTCTACCCAKACCTTTGGGCTATGATCCAAAGACTTCCTTTAGATGAACCACAGCTTTGACCAGATAATTCCCTTCTGACATGCTACTCCAGGTAGTCCCCAGCTGCAGTCCCCCCTTACCTTTTCTCCTCTGGTGTAAAAAGAGGGATGTGCACTCCTGCTCAGCATCAGATCATTTGTAGTGCCTGGACCCCTGGCTGCCTGCAGCCTCGGGCTGTGCAGGCCTTTGCTTTTCCTATACCTTCCCTGAGAAGTATAGGGAGGCTGAGTAAAAGAAGTTAKCAGAAAAAAAATTTTTTCATCATTAAGAAAATTTTAATCTGGAAATGAGGCTCCTGAGCTGAGTTTCAAGCTGCCAAGTCACAGGCTCTGTYTTACCTTTGTCAATTCATGAGCAGCATTACAGAGATATCCCTAAGAGCACTAGCTAGAAATTTTCAAGACAACTCTGTTCCCACCTGCATACACTCTGCACTGAACGCCAAATGATTTGTGGAAGATGGTTCAGCTTTTAACTCTGAAGTAAAAGTGAACAAAACCAAAATATTTTGGTCTTCTCAGAAAAGAACATTTTGTTTTCTTTTCCAAAATAGTTTTTGCATAATTTATTTTATTTTAGATTATCTAGAAAAAGTAAAAAAAAAAAAAATTAAAATTGGAACGAGACATTTTTCTTTTATCAAAACAGAATAGTCTGGTTGATCCAATTTCTTTTTTTTTCCAGTATGGGGAATTAAAAGAAAATTAATTTCCATTCCACTTCATGGGATCATGTATGTGTGAATTGAATGAAAAATGAGTTCTCAGCCATCCATACCTTTTAAACAGAAGTGTTTTGGTTCCCTGGTGAAGTAGAAGACATTACCCCCAAAGAAAAGCAGAGTTCATGGAGGAAGGAGGACAGATGTCCACAGCACAGCTTGCATTGACRGGACCCCATTGCGGTGGTGGAATGGGAGACGCACCAGAACGGGCTTGTTGTCTGCGTTTGTGAGATGGGAGATAGATACAGACTTTTCCCAGGCAGAAGCTCTTATTTACAAAAATAGTGTGACAGATTTTTACAGCAAACTCAATCTTTGCCAAAACATGACTCAATTACTCCTGCTGGGTTTATATTACCTTGCAAGATTTTTACTCTGTTTCCCAGGAAATCATTAGTCTTCCTCATTCCCAGTGCTCCCTGCACCAGTGTGAAGGCAGGTGGAGAGCAGTTGGATCTGGGTCCTTATGCTTCTGCCTTCACAGTCTCCGTAACCCCTCTGCACTGCACACTCCTTCCAGGGCGGTTTTTTTGGGTGCCTGTTGCAGCTGTACCCAGGCCCCCCCAGCACTGCCCCCCACAGCTGGGGTGACCCCTATCCCTGCCTGGGGTCTGGGTCCCAGCACTGCCCCAAGCATGGAGACCCCCTGCCCAGGAGAAGAAAGCTTTGGCCATGGGGTCTGCACCAACCTCCTGCTCCACGTGTCTCATCTGGGCTGTGAGTGATCGCACACCCACGGCTGTCGAGAGTGGGGGGCATTGGGTTATGGACAGTTGGGGTCAACAGAGGGGGAAAGTCTCTGTTGTGGCTCAGCGCTGCCTGGGCACTGCTTCAGCCCCTGGGCCGGGTGAGCACAGCCCTTTGGACAGCCATCCTGGCAAGGACAAGCTGTGGAAAATACCCTGGAAAACTTTTTCTTCTTATTTTTCAATTCTGATGGCRTTCCCAAGACTTTGCACATGTTCTCTGGTCTCTGTCGACCACCCTGATTTAAGGATTACATAGCCCCAGTAGCAGTCATTCTCCTCCAAAACCCACCAGCAGGTCAAGGGGGTGGCCCAGTCTGCTTTCAGGGTCAGGACTGGGAGGAAGGTAAGGGTCMGGCTCCTGTCTGGACAGTTGCCACTTCTGCCAGTGCACAGGATGAGACTGGGTTGGTGAGTGAGCACCATGCTTCCTGGGTCACCTTGCGACATCTAGAGAGAGACCTGCATCAGTCCTGGGCTTTGCTAGGGTCACAAAAAATAGCAAAAAGCACAGCCCTGCCACATGAAAACAGGCCATGGAGCAGTGTTGGGGATGAGCCTTTAATTAAATCCTTGTGGGATGATCATGGGGTAGGCATGGTACAAATCTGCAYCAGCAACATGAGAAGAGTTACGGGACTGCTACTATAGATAGTGTCTACACAGTCCAGCCAAGCAKTGTTGGTGGCCATATCCCAACCAAAGCCATTCAGGAAGACAGCAGCAAAGCCAGGTGACAAGTCTTTCCSCTCTGCTTTCCAGTCTAGGTCCTTGGGCAAAGGGCATAGATATAAACCCATAAAGTTCAGAAACTTCTGCTGTGCCACCCTGAACGTAGGACCCCACTTGATCGCTCAGTTTGATGCCAYTGTTGCAGGGATGTATTTCCAAGTTGCAACTGAGAGCAAACCCTAAACTGAGTGGGTGCAGAATCATCACACCTGCCTAAGAACTGCAAAAATGATCAGAGACCATGACCACAGAAATTACTATAACTTTACCTAAAAACTTTGCTAGCTCAGTTCCTGTAGCTAGAAAGATCATTTTGCTCAGTGACAGCAGTTGTTTTTCTTTCCTTGCTGCTCACCTGAACTAGCTGCCCACCATCAGCCTGGGGTATCATGTGGAAAACCCAGACACTAATTACTATCAGTCCATTTACAAATTGTTCTTCTGCCACATCTGTTCAGGGAAATCCCTGGATACCCAACAACACTCTTGCCGTTATTTAGGGGACATCCCAGGTGCTTTATTGCCTGTCTCCGTGCAAATTTGTACAGATAAAACATTAGCTGTTTATGGGTAAAATAAATTTCCAGCCCACACAGCTAGCTTGCTCACACGAATTTCATGTGCAGCAAGATATCTGCTGGAGACATCTGCAAGGGAAATATCAGCCATTTCCATGGCATCACAGGAGAGAGCCAGAAAAGCTCCATGAAATTATCCGGTCCTCCTCGAAGGGCCTGGACGGGCTGATACTGATGATGTGTGTCTTTGGGCTTCGTTCAGTTTGGCTGCAATGTAGCGGGTGATGGAATAACCTTCCCCCTCTCAGAAATGAGTCCTACAGCGTGCAGCACCACACTGCTGGGAAGCTCACCCTGGCATTTGTTTTCCTCCTCCTTCCTAGAGAAATGGTGAACAAACAGACCTCCAGCCACAGCTATACATCACAGGGAAATGGTTCTGTTCATTAATTTGTTCTTAGTAAAAGAGTGCAATTTTTTTTCTGTCCGTGTCCTGGAAGCATCTGTGTGTCAGMACACAGAAATCCTTTTCTTTTGGGGATTGATTTCCCCTCCCTCTCTGCCCAGCTCAGCCTGCTCTGCTCACTGAGCCAGACACATCCATTTCTTTCTCTCACTTCTCCCCGTTTCTGTGCTGTGGGTTCTGCTCTTCCATGAATCCTCTCCTCTTTGCCCATGTCTTTCTGCTAAGAAGATGCCCAGTTCAGAGCAAGGCTTTCCAGCTGGAGCCTGGCCAGAGCCCCGCTGCCTCCCAGCTGTTCCTGCCGTGCCTCTTGCGTGAAGCTCAGACTGATCTTAGCTTTCCCTGTTGCCATCTGGCACCTCTCACTTGCCACACAGTCTCACCTTTAGATTTAAAGATACTCAAGCTGTTTATTTGCAGTGCTTGGCCTGTTATTCTGCAAMCACATCCATTTGCATGATACAAGCTGAATGTCTTTGCATTTTCTCTCCCCGTTTCTGTGCTTCCCTCTTCCAACCTATTTATCTTTATCTTTGGGGGTCTTTTCAACTCTTTCCAACTTACAGTTTWAAATTAATTCATGCACCAGTCCTTCCAGTGGAGAAATATTGAGATACATGTTAACTAAATCCTTAGCTAGATGAAAGAGTAATTTTTTTCTGCTACGATAAACTGTAGTCAAAGAGAAAAGAGTCAATAGGAAGCTTTAATACAGAGTCACCCAGGATGCCCTGTTCTCCATTATTCCAGTGGAGAAAAGTAAGAGCTTTTGGACTGTGATTCATCAGATCAAATGTAGGCGATCATTTTAATTGAAATTAATTGCACCTAGTCTYCACTGCCTGTATTGACTCCACAGGGAGCCTCAATTGACTAGCTCAGAGGGAGGCATTGATGTTTAACCAGAATGAACCCAGGGTGCTGTGACCCAGATATCCCTCGGCTGGGCTGGGCTGCGTGCTGCAACGAAGCCCACAAATGAAGCTGGAGGCCAAGCCAGCAGATGCCTCACCCAGAGCAATAGATAAAGAAACCTGGAAGACAAGGGAGSAATAAGCACCTACCATTAGGAAAGGACAGTGTTCCCTGTCGGATGAGTCAAGGCCACATGAGGGTCATTGACAGACTGTTATCATCTCCCTTATTTTCACCTCTGTTCAAGAAAAACTTCATGGAAACATTCTGGGGAGTTTCTCCCTGAAAAGGGGACTTTTTTTCTCCCCAGTGCATTTATATTTTGGGCTCCTTACCACAAAAGGAGGCAGACTGTCCACCAAGGCACKGTTTGCCTTGTGCTGGCTGGCAAAGGGAGACAAGATCAAGGCTCCTTGGCTAGGCAGGCAAGAGTCAGCTTTTGGCAGCATTGCAGTGGGTTTTCGGAGAAGGARAGGGTCAGTGAGGGTTCGGGCAGGAGGTTTAGGAAAGGTCAGGGGGTGTGCTACCCTTCCCACCACCCCTTCTTCTTGCAGCCCTTCTGGTACCTCCTCAACCAGGGCCAAGACTTGCAAGTCTCTCAGCTGTAGGGTGGAGGGAGGAGTGTGAGGGTGAGGTCTGAGCTACAGGACAGGTCTGAAAGATGGATCTCCTTTCCCTACTGCTTCAGGGATTTCTTCTGCACAACCCTGCATGCAAGAGCTCTCCCTCCTCTGGGACAGCAGACACAGGAGTTGGGGGCTCTGGAGGCAAGAGAAGGGATATGTGGTCCRGGTAAAGCTGGCTTGTCCCCACCTCTCTAGAGAGTATCAAGGTGGCAGGCTGCAGTTTGCTTGACTTGTGCTTTGATTACTTTGGAGACTGGGACTCTCTTGGAAGCTAGGCCCTGCTTCACAAAGACCATGGAGATGCCCCTGGTAGCCGCAGGAGCTGCTTTGCAGACAAGCACTGCATAAAGTGAGTTATTTAAGGCTGGGCAAATCAGCTGGTGTTTTTCTTTTTTATCCTTTTTTTCCCATCTCCTCCTCTTCAATCCCTAAAAATAAAAGTGTCCTCATGGATAACTTGAGTGAAATGCTTCTAATGTCAGCAAAATCCTCAGGTTGTTCCTCATACTCTTCCCTTTCCTCATCTCCTCTAGGTTCCCTCCAGGAGCAAGCTCCCACATGAAGTCCTGCTCCTATGAGATCTTGTTCTGGCTTCAGGCATTCTACTACAAATCTCAGGAAAACATTTGTTCTCCTGAACTTCTCCTGAAGCCCTGCTGTTAGCCTCGGTCCTACAGGCTGGGTGCCTTGTTGATGTCTGGTGGGCCTTCCAGTGGTGCTCATGATTTCCTCTGTCCAGTTCTTCACTCGGAGAGAAAGCGTTTTCCCAAGTTACTATGGAGATGAGTGCAATGCAGTCAGCAGAGTCCTGATACACAAGCACAAGGGAAGGAAAGTATTCGGAGCAGATGGATGCATACCAGGYGAGCTCCTGTTTGCTCTCTCTAGCTGGGAGAACAAAGGAAAGTTTAAAGATATACAAGGTTGGAACAGAACAAGAGAAAGTATTTGTGAGAGCACTCTTGTTATAGGTGTGGGCATGAGGGTGTCAATGAAGCTAAGGTGCAAAGAGAGGTAGCAGCTTCCAACAGACTGACAGTGCAGATGGGGAAAAAAAACTAAGGTCTTTGAGACCCATGATGGACAAAGGGGTTTGTTCTTGCAAACATCTTCAGGATTTTTTCCATATATATTGGCTGGTCTAATTAAAGTGATTTATTCACTCCAGAAATAYGTCCTAAGTGGCCTTTCTCCAGTAAAATTCTTCCTAATGTAAGAACAAATATCGCTCATGTCCTAGTTGGGGCTAATGAATGTCAGGCGTAAGTGATCCATGTGCTTGATGGGGTCCTCCTGCACTGAGAAGCTTTACCCAGTTCTCCTGTGATATTTGGTCTCCTCCATTAGAGCTGCTTAAGAATTCAGGAGCCTTTTTGTCTAGATACAAAGGCTTGAAATGAGGGTACATGGCCAGTATGCAGCAGTGTAGCAGGATGCATCCTTGGGCAACGTTGACTTACCTGTCATGTAAAACACTGTAAGAACATGGATATTTGTCCCTAGAATAATCTACAATCCTTCTGTCTGATCATTTCACCCTTCTTGGTGTATTTATAACAGTCTATGCAGGAGTGACAGAGTGGTGCTCTTGTTCCCACTGCCCAGAAGAGCCGGGGTCTAGAGACACCCCAGATGATGGGGGAATGCATAACTCCTGGTGGCTGTGGCTGGGAGTGGGACCCAGGACCAAGAATGAAGTGTCTCATTGCTCATGAGGATTACAGGTTTCATAACAGGATCSAAAGTACCCCATACACCAATCAGATGCATTCAAATGAGCCATGGGAACCACAGGGCACATGAGAGTATTGCAGTACAGCATCTCAAGGTTATCACCAGGGGACAACCATCATTTGGGATTGGCCCACTAGACTCTTCTCTTGCAGAAAAGTGGGAACTTTTCCTCTGAGTACCTTTTTACATTCCTATGTGAGGCTGGCATGTGTGTGAGAAGGAAATGCAATTGTTTTTTGTAAAGCAAAGTCTGCAAAGCTGCCCTTCAAAAAGGGCAGGCTCTTTAGAAACAGCCACTGTGGTAATTCAGGTGGGCATCACTGGCAGGGACGGGTTGAAATGTGAGTGTTAAATGACAAGTAAGTCACAAATACCTGTCCAAGGAGCTGTGCAATGTTATTACCCTCATGCTCCATCACCACCTACCTCTCTCCTAATCTCAAACTGCACAAAGAGGTGCTGTGGAGCAGGGGCTGTATCTGACTATGGAGTTATGCAGTGACCAATGCAACGAGACCATGACCCTGTCTAAACCTGCCAAAGRGAGAGCAATTAGTATGGCAGCCGACCCTGAAATTTAGGGTTTAGCTCTACATTATACAGCTGTTCTGCAGCATTAACATGGGTCTGTCATTGCTCTATGCTTTGGTTTGCTGTAAAATTGTGTGTGTTACCCTCTYCTGGGGAAATATTTTAAGACCTAATGATGCACAGTGCTGCTTATTATTATCACCAGTGTAACACATATTAAATCAGTGTCATAATCTGGATCTTAACAATGAGAAAATCACTAGAGTTGTTAGCAGGCAGGAAAGTAGGAAATTACTTGTTACTGAAAGAGTAGTGTGTGAAGTACCAATGCCTTCTTCACATCTGTATTCATTACAGCAAATATTAACCACTGAGATATTCCCAGTACAACAGAGCGAAGCCCCAAAGGTTTGGGGACTGCATCCCTAAATGAGATACAAAGTTAGGAATCCAAGAGTCATTAATGATCATTATGTTTTAATAATATTTAATACCAAAGGTGCCAGTGAGATTGCATATTGTTCTGACAGATAATTAGTTTTACTGGAAACTGCAAGTTGCAGCCATGGTGGCAAACCCCTGTGAAAAGGAACCTGAGAAACTGCTATCTTTGGGTAGCTTCAGGATACATTTAGGAAAGTGTGTTTTGAAAAGGTGTGAGTCAGGCTGAGTTTGCAAGAAGTAAATCATGTCAGACAAATATGATTACTTTCTAATGAAATAACTATCAGTCTGGATAGAGGGGGAACAATAAATTCCATTTTTTTCATATGGATTGTCTTGATGCGGTTTCCCATGATGAATTCTCGTACAGCCTTTTAATCCTGGCTTGTAACTGAGGTTTGCAGTGCTGTATCGCTGCCTCACAGAGCTTGTGCAAGGGTGGAGCTTAGGGCACGGGCACCCCAAGAGATGCCAGCCCTACATCGTGTTTTGCACATCCTGTGCTTGACCTCTCCATCTCCCGAAGTCCTGCTACCCGCCGACACCAAATGCCCTCCAGGACAGTGTCTCTTGACAGGTATCACAGGCACTGTGACAGTTTTCATTTCAGGTGAGAGCCAGCTGGAGGAATTTATTGGGTGAGATTCAGCTGTTCTGGAGTTAAATTGGTGACTTGCCACCTGGTGGCTCTGTCRTTATGATGGAGCTGTCACTCGAAGCCTTCAGAGGACATGTTGAGCAGAGRGAAAATCATTATGGAAAGCTCTGCCATGCCTGCCGTCAGGACTTCATGTAGACCCAGTGTTTGGATATAGCGGTGTCTTGTGATTGAAGTCATTGTCAAGGTGAAGTAGTGTAAATYCTAAAAGGAAGGGGACTGGCCATACCAGTTGACCTGAAAATGTTCTGCTGAAAGCTTTGGCACAGACTCCTAAATGAAGGGCAGAGAGATGTTGATGTTGTTTCAGGACAACTGTTATTCACACTGAATGATATTGTATTCCTGGGGCACGTAGCATCATTTAGAAGTCARCTCTCATCAAGGGGCTTTGGACCAGACTCTCATGAACCTGGTGATGTACACAGGTTTACTCTCACAAAAAGAAAGATCTCATTAAAATGAGAATGGGACAGCCCAAAGCTCCTAAGTTAATGAGAGAAATGAAAGGGCTTGTAGGGAAGGATAAAAGAGATGTTATTACATGCTGGAGGGAGAAGAGCTGAGCCTGAATGATGACACCAAAGACCACTTTGTGATTTTTCAGACTGACTCATCCCAATGGCCAGGAGACACCTTCCTCTTGGAAAAAAATGTAAGGTGTTTCAATCAGTTCTCAGTGGTTTTGAAAATAAAATAAAACCAGATAAAATTTTACAGAATGTAAAAGACTTTATTCAGTTATTCTGTAAGACATTGACAGCCATACGTATTATCCCACTCTATTACTACTCTGTCAAGGAATCATATAAAGTAATAGTATTAAAATGAAGAGTCTATAAAGTGAGATAAAAGTGAGATGCAATTCACATTGTGAAGTGTGGCATTTCAAGACAATTTTAGACTTCTGAAAATCAAATGTGTTCCCAAAAAAATGTTTTCTCTGGGGAAGGAAGAGGTAAAGAAGTGAAAATTGTTGCTTCACTGCCACCCACAGAAAGCTGGCAGATTTTTGTAACGAAGAGCATTCACAAGCTGCTTTTGGGGTCTCTGCAAGAAGGAAGAAATCCTGAATAACTTCCTCTGCTGTGGTCTGTGCTTATTCTCTCCTTTGTATGTTGCCGTTGTGCCGTTCACATGCTTCAAATCCCTGCACAGGTTAGCCAGTGGAAATACGCATTCAAAAACGCATCAACAAAATTGAGACACCAAGCCCCTGTTTATCTGAGTTTTCTCATCTTCAAAAGAAATAACACCCTCATTAATTAGTGTCTGCATAGTGTGAGACAGAAAATGCTGATGTTCTGCCCAGACAGTGGTGTATCCCCAAATCTGGACCTAAAGTGGAGAGCGTGGTGGTGTTGCTGGAGCAGGCAGCCTGCCGGCAGAAACATGTCCCCAGCCATGCACGGGAGCCAGGAACTCCACACGAAATCCCTCTTTTAGCCATGGAGCTGGGTACAKCTTTGGACAAGCAGCATTCTCTCCCCATGGCTCTCTTCCCTTGTTCAGGGGCCTGGTATTGACACACAGGGATGCTCTGAAATGAACTCTATTAGCACACAGGAGCTGTTCCAATACTCTGCAATTAGGGGCTAGAATTGCAGGCAGGGTAGAGAGGAGTTTGTGCTAAGAGCTGTCATTTTGCATTACTACTTATCGTTCAGTACCTCCAAACATKATAGAGTTGTTTTCCAACATTTCCTTTCCCAGGGCTGTGTGGGCTCTGCATGGTCCCTTGGGTATGATAGTCTGTTCTTCCTAGCTCGAGATGAGAGAGTTCCTCTGGAAACACTTTTTACTTGTTTAGTTTGCATTTTGTCACTGTATAATTCACTTTCCTCTATAGTTTTGGGTYTTGTTGGTTTGCTTTTGCATGAATTCTGCAGTCCAAGGGCATCTTCACTTGGCCTCTGGGGTCTTTGAATGTGGTCTGGGTCAGACAAGACATAAACCAGTGTACAGTCTCATCCTAAGGCTTTTTTTCATCTAGTTTCTAAATCTTCCAGCATTCTCATCTCATCCCCTTTAAACATTCCTCCCAGTTTGAAGGCTTTGAGATCAACACAAAGAGCAAAAGGGAAAATGTAAAATCAAGAGGAAGACATTTAAAGAGCTACCCGAAGCCACTGAGGACTGGGCAGTGACAACATCCTTCGAGCTGCCCATACCTTTGGGCATAACCTGCAGTAGTCTGGCTTTGCTGGTGGTCACTACACGCTTATTGAYGTGGTCACTGCTGAAGAGTTTCACCTTGCTCATCCCACACTGGGTGATCTGCAGCCATGGCACTCGTGGCAGGCTCTATTCCCAGACCTGTGCTGGGGAGAAAGGCAGGGATGCTTCTCCATTGAATTGGGATGCTTTGCCCTGCGAGTGAGCTTTGAACTCACTGAAGGCATCTCTGTTAGTCCTGACAGTGCAATGGATGCTAAGAAGTACTTTTTCGTCTCCCAAAGAGTTTCTGCCAGCTTCGGTAATCCATGTGGGCACTGGCCCAGAAATGTCACTTCAAACAACACTTTCCCAGTGACTTTACTGGGCTGTAAATCAAGTGAAGAAAGAAAACCCTAAGAATTGATCTTTACACATTCGAAAGTCAGGATGCCTTGGCTTGTTTTAAATGAGGCAGCCACACTGGGTTGTGACATGGAGGGGCTGAMGCACGGATAGCCAGAATAAACAGGGTGATGGGAACATAGTCCTTCAGCGTTGCTGACTAACCAGTAACTGGATGACATCTTGGTTGCTGCCATTTAGCTGAAAAATAAAAATGGGCATTTTTGGCAATTGAAATTCAATTATGACAAAACTGATTTGCACTTTTTACTGGAAAAATTCCTGTCCATTTCCAGTGCACCCAGCTCAGCCTCATGAGGTTTTTCCCAGCTTCATGCATTCCCACTGAAGCCCTTGATAGTCTCATCCTCCTGCCTCCCTTTTTTTTTCCATAAAATTTAGCTTAGGGGCTAGAAGGAGAATTCTTCCTCAGAGAGTCAAGCAAAGAGAGACTGGAAATAGCTTTCCTGGAAATGAGTATGAGGGATGTAACTGGGGAGAAAAGGATAAGCCCAAAGACAGGGGTGCCAGGGTTAAAGCTGTATCCAGGGCTCTCTGGGCCTGCCGGAGTGTTTTCAGGCAGTGTTTGCAAACCCCTCTGGCTCAGCCTCTGCTGTGCTATTTGCAAATATTTATGTCAGCAGGTTTCTGTTTGCTTAGATATTTTGGGAGTGGCTGTTTGCTTTTATTCATTCATGAATTGGGTCGTGTGTGCCTGACCAAATATTTGCTTTTCATTATTCATTATTTGCAATTCATATGTTGCTGTTGGTAATTTGCTGTCCTCTCTTCTCCTCTTTAAAAAGTTCCACTCTCTATCCTCAGAAATTGAAGACAATCCTAGGTGGCAGGTATTACACTCCATATCAAACAGCTGCAAACAAAGGGAATTTGTTAGAGGGAGCTCAGAAATGGCTACGAAATTATTAACGGTCCTAGGAGGAGACGGAGGAAGGACCATGAAATAGGACAGTGGTCTTAAAGTTAATTTGATAAGTAAGTTTTTGTGGAAAAAAATAACCTAAGGAGAAAAGCATTCAAGAGTACTTGTGGTAGTACCACAAGTGAATTGTATTAAGTGTATTAGGTCAAACCATCCCAATGTAGAGAAGTTGCTCGGTGACAAGCAGAGAGAATGGAAACTGGGTCAGCTTGGGAAGAAAAAATGTGAAACAATAACAGGACCATTTACAGATGCAAAAAGAAAGGACAGGGCAGAAAAAGAGAAACAATCAGCAGGGGACATGAGGAGTGCTGAGAAGCCCTTGAGTATGCACGTAAGAGGAAGACAAGGGAAAATTGGTCTTCTACTCAGCGGGCAGGGAAAGCTCCCAAGAGAGGACACAAAGTAAAATGTTTACTGCCTTTCCTCTGTCTTTACAAAAGGCCAGACTGCTCAGGCAGCTGACAAGAGCAGCAAAGCCATGGGAATCGGGCTGAAACAGGGAAAAGTAGTGAAGATTTACACAAGTTTGTGATTCTCATGTTATCTGAACCTGACAAAATTCAGCCCAGAGTGTTTCAGGCAGGTCTGAGCCATCTCAGAGCTGCTGATTCCTGTCTCCAAGAGCACCTGGAGAAGGAGTGTATTTCTGGAGGCCTGGAAAAGACCAAGGCAATGGCCTTGGAAGGAAGGATAACTGTAGGGTCATAGGATAATTTAGGCTGGAAGGGACCTCGGGGACTCTCTAGTCCTATCTCCTGCTCCCAGCAGGGTGAGCCGCAAGGTCAGAGAAGTTTGGTCAGGGCTTTATCCAGTTGGTCTTGAAAACCTCCAAGGATGGAGCCTGCACAACCTCTGGGCAACCTGCTCCAGTGAAGCAATCAATCGGAGCTACAGGGGTCAGTTGTAAGGATGCTGAGCAGTCTCATTTGTTGTCTGGCACCTTTGGGGGTTCACAACCCCAATCTGTATTTCTGTGGTAAATTGCAAGTGATTATTTTGGGGTCTAGAATTTGTGTTTTGTGGTTTTGGTTTTTTTATAAGGCCCACTTATGGATTACAATTACATGGAAAAAAAGCTTTTTCGGGAGAGTTTGCAGGGTGCAGCCTCCATCCCTCAGAGGTGGGCAGTCTGGATATGTTTAAATGTGCATTAATCAACAGTGGACACTTGTTTGACACTAAAACACGAAACCAAGTGCTGCATCCATCAGATTTCTATTAGAAATAGGTTAAAACACAGCAAGAAAAACTGCAGCTTTCCACACAAAAGAACGGACAAGTTGGGGGGTTTTTTCTTTATTTTGAAAGCTTTGTAAACAAGTACAAAGTCCATCTCGACAGCAGTGTGTTGTGCTGGAGACAGACCTGGAGACAGCCAGAATCAGAAAGGCTTTCTGAGGTGATAATTTACTGCAGGAATCACCGGCCSCATCTTGGGCATTTTGTTTCCCCAAGCATCAGAAGTAGCTTGCCTTGCTTCCCTTTTAGTGACAGTTTGTTTCACAACAGTGATAAGAAAACAGCGAAGGTCCTCCCTCCGCGTCCTGCTGGGACTGCCTCCAGATGCTCCCTTTAGTAGCAGGAGCTGGCCACCATCCAGCCTGCAAGGATTTCGTCTGAAGTGAATGAGCTTGTAAAAAATACAAGCATCTGGTGCAGATTATCCAATTTCTATCCTCCTTTCATTTAGCAGCCAGGATCTCCGTCAGCTGGGCCTCCTGCCTTATCAATTGCAGGAGCTTTGAATCCCTCTAATAGCCATTTGGGTTGTGATCTGTACGCTCTCTTCTTGGTTTCTGCCCAGCTCAGTCTGGTTTACAACTGAGGCAATTGCCCCAGAATACAAGATGACTGTCTAGCCCCTTTGCACTGCCAGCATGGACGTCCCAGAGCAAAATTATTCCTTTAACCTGTGGGGAAAAGAGTAAACTTGCGGGTACTCTGCAAACTCCTTTCAGGGCTCTCCACCCTGGTCCAGCATTAACCCACCTGCCTGAGCGGGGATTTATTTTCTGTGCTATCCTACATCACTAGAATTAAACTGCACCTTTGCAGCAGTGATAACATCGGAGCTTTGGGGCGATGTGGTCCGAGCCCCACCAGCAGCTGGAGCATTTGGCATCCCCCAAAGCCCGGTGGGCTTTGGCATCCCACACTGACCTGTTTCCTCCTCCATACCTGCCCTAGGGACCTGGGAATGTGCTTATATATGTTTACAGGGGCTGCAGCCCCACTGCTGCCTGTAGCTTAAGCACAGTGGATGCGGTTTATCCTCCCRTCCTGTTGCAGCCTCCAGCCCTGCCTGTGCTTTACCACCTCATCTCCGTGTGGCATTGCCTTCACAGACTCCATCGCTCCCATCAGCCTTTTCTGAGCTCCCGCTCTTCTCTTTTAAGGAGCAGAGCCACACACTCAGCTTTTTAAAGTTCATTTTCACTGCTTACCTGTTTAAGGAACATTTCTGAGGAACAGAAATGTGAAAGCTTCTGAACACAGGAGCAGTTAAGCCCCCATGCACTGTGTTTTATAGCTTGATGCTGGCACGGGCCCATTCAAATATATTTTGACATACAACATGTTATTCTTTCCAAGGCAGTTGGTCTCTTTATTTATTTAGTTAGAGTGAAGGATTCATTCCCCCGCTGACTAACAGGAGACCAAGGATTCCCACATGCAGCTGAGCCCCTGCACTTCATTCTCTGCTGGTGAAATTGTTTTCATCCATTCTGGAGCTATTGCACTTCATTCCTCACCAATATATTTTTATTTGTATATAAAATAAAAATGTGACAGCACATGGAAAGTTAAGAAGTGGATAAATTCATAAATTACTTTTATACAGCAAAGCTGATATGGCTGTATTGCTCTGGACTTAACCGGTGCACAACCAAATAGATGTTAAAGATTAGTTTTAGAAATACACTGTACCCTTCCAGAAGGGGTACACAAAGCACGCTGAGTTTTCTCTTTCCTGAAAATCATTTCATACCTACAGGCACCACATACCTATTAGGGATGGATGCCTTCAGACCACCAATTTTGTCCTTGGAGCCCTGCTGGGTTTGGGCAGCACATGGAGGGGACCCCCCAGCTCACAGCTTCTCAGCACAGAGAAAGCCATCAACCCTCCTGCACAYCCACATCTCGTTGGCAGAGGTGGAAATCATTTAGAGATGTTTCTGCACRGCAGGACACGTTTCTGCTGTAGGACTGGAACCTTGGCAAGTCGTGGCAGGACTGGTGGGACTGGAGACCCCCCACGTGCTGGCACTCGAGCTCTGTGCCCAGGCGGTGGAAGGGACAGGAAGGAGAGGGCTGAAGGTCAGACAAGACCTTCACTGCAGGTGCCAAGAGCTGTTTCTCCTCATGGAAGAAACAAGGACAGCCCTTTCCTGGAAGCTTCCATTCACTCCTTGCCAAGACCCTGCCATCACTGCTTGTGGAAATGGAAATAAGGGAGGGCTGCAGGAATTTCAGTATTAAAAGCCATGYATTTTTTCCACTAAGTTAAAAATTACATACATAGTTTTCGTTAAACATTTGTGTTACRTTGTTTGAAGTCATTTGCTGTACTCTGTGATTAATAGCTCCAGCAAAGTTCTTCCAAAGTCACTTCTTTGCTATATTTGACTTTTCTGGAACCATTACCTTGAAGGGTCTTGGTCCCCAGCTCATATCTGAGAGAYGCTGGGACCAGACGATTTTGGGTTTTTAAGCTGTTCATGTGCATCTACACCATACGGACAATAAGGAATGTGTTGGCCATAAATGAAGTGCAGAGRTTTACACAAACAGATCAGTACGTGAGCAGGGGTGACAGGAATTACCCACCAGTGTCCACCTTGCTCATCTCCTGGCAGGACACACTGATATCTATCCTGCTTACAGACCTCCTCACAGGTGGAGAGGAGCATGTCGAGGCACTTCCCTGTCTGGAAATCACAGGGCTTTGGACATGGCACCGGGCATCTCCAACCTCGGGGCATCCTGAGATGGGGCACAGCTGGGAGGATATAGTGATGAATCGGTGCAAACCCCAGGACGTGCAGAACACACCGTGAGCAAAGGCACATGATCCTTGCAAATGGAAAGAGGAGGGCAGGACTGATGTCCTATTAAAGAGAATGAGCTGGAAGACCAGTTACACTGGAACACRAAACAAATTCAAAGGAAAGGCTAATACCTAAACACACTGTATAGCACAGGGCAGTTTGAACACGGATCTGACCTCTAYGGAGTCCAGCACTGAACGAATGCACAAACTAGACGGGGCTGTCAGAGTACCCGGATGGCCCATCTCTAGACAATCTGTCCCTGCTCCTGCTCCTACCTGACCCCCCRCCAGAGCAGGGCACTGCTGCCTGCCTGGCCCCTGGAAGGGACAGGGGAAAGAGCTGGAGATGAGCCTTACTCCCCCTCATCCTCCCCAGGTACTGGTGCTCCTGCCAGTGGTGGGATAGAGAGCTGGTTATGGAGGGGTGTGTGCTGGGGGACAGTCCCATTTCCCAAGATGTGGAGGAAGAGGCAGTCAGGAGGAAAGGATGCAAAGTTGCTTTGGGTTTGGGTTTTGGCTTTTTTTTTGTTTGGGGGGGTTTGCCTTTGAGTAAAATCCCCAGATTAATTCTGAAGTGTTTGTCAAGCACTTTGATGTCCTCCAGGAAAGGCACAGAGCAATGCAAATGATCTCATTTTTATTATTACTATTATTTGTATTATCCTGCTGGCCTGCGGCCGATGACTGCTAAGCCGGTACCACCCATGCTCCAGCTGTGATGACACCCGCAGCGGAGCCACACATGTGGGAAACATCCCTGTGGGACAAACAGCCCCGCAAAACAGCTCGGGCAGCAGAGACAGTTAAGCAAAGCGGGAACAGAGCCTGATTTTCTTCTCACTCACTCACTCACACATCAGCAGCTCAGTAGACAATATCCATTTTTCGGCTTTACCTTTTCCCAGCAGTGAAGACAACGAGGGAGAGGAGCTTTCCCTGGCAGAACAGCCGGAGGCAGGTAGAAGAGAGGGATTTATTTTTGCATTGCTAGTAAGGAGGTGAAGGTCAGGAGAGCCCTTTGTAAGAGTTGGGTGAGGTTCCCACCAGCAGCAGAGGCTAAACTCTAAAGAAACGGCTTAAAGCACTTGCTCAAGAGCGTGGGAGTCTCCCACAGCAACAGTGACCATGGTCCTTGGATTTGGGAGTGCAAATGGGTACACAAAAATATTTACTCTGCATAAGAAATGTAGTAAATAGTACCTATCATCTCCAACGTTTTCATTACATGCTCCCCAAGACCCAGGAGCCCTCTTGCTACAAGTCAAACGCTGAACTCTGGCTGGTCCTCCAAGCTCGTGGCAAAGGTGTCAGCACCTTGGATCAACGGCTCCTGCATCTCGGGACAAAATGAGGGAAGCAAAATCATCCCAGCCCAGGAGTGCTGGAGGCTGTGCACACACAACCGCAGAGTGTCTGTAGAGTTTGTGAGTGCTTTTTTTCAACACACAAATGCTCCAGTGGTTTTGGCTAAATTAGGATTTTTCTCCCGTTTACCAGAATTCCCAAGAAAATTGAAACCCAACATTTGGGAGAAAAAGAGGGAGGAGAGGTTCCCTTTGAATCAATTTGTTTTTCAAGTTTCCAGATATTTTTTACAAAACAGACAACATTTTCCGCAAGAAAAGCATAAAAAAGGAATTTATAAGTGATCAGCATTCAGCCTACCTCCTGACAAGGGTCTGACAAACTGTGCTTTCCCAGGCAGAGCTGTCACAGGAGGAGGAATTGCACCTCTCCTGCTTGTTCTGGTTGTATGGTCATCAAAATTAAAGCCCTCACTTCCACCTGACCTGACTCCACCTGAGAACATCTCCCACCACCAAGGAAAGAAGCAGGACCTGTCCTCGGCCCGTCATTCAGAACTGGGCGGGAGAGGGGGCAATGCCAATGTTTCACTGCATTTTTTCCAAAATAGGAGTGGACGGGAGAAAAAACACCTACTTTTCAATTTTTAGGGATATTTAGACAGCAACAAAGTGCGTTTTGGTTCTTAGGCAAAGTATTTGAGCTTTCTGTCATTAATTTTTTCATCAGAAAAGTCTTTTTTATTTTTTCCTGTGGACAGCTGAGCATTTTCATGTGAAATTAAATTGTGCTGAAAACCCACCAAAAGAGAATTTTGATATGAAAAATACAGCCTGGAACTTGTTGACATTCAGAAAATCTCCAGGTCCCAGCATCAGGATAGGGCCCATGGGCAAACGCTGCCACGATTGAATGGGGGCACAATGGGACTGCAAAAACATTGCCTTGGGTGTTTTCTGCAGGAATGGATGGGAACCATCCTGGCCACTGCTCCTGGGCTGATGCTCAGTTTCCTCACACTTCTTTCATCCACACTTGGGATCCCTGGAGAAGAAAGCTTTGGATTAGACAGGTTTCCTCTAACGCCCATCTCCTRTAGCTGGATATGTTTCCAACATCTTGGGGTGGGGGCAATGGGCAATGCCTGGCCTTCAACACTTTAGCACATCACTGGGAGGCGTGGAAGCATAGACCAGCTTCTGAATCCCAAGATGCAACTACATTGCAAGGGTCATACCTGTCCCAGCAAGAAAAGCTGGGTTAGGCTTGGAGGCAGTTGTGCCTTCATCACTCAAGTCTCCTAAAAACCTCTGTTCATAAGGTTCCTATTATTTGTAAGGTGGGAAAATTGGAGAGGTTATTAACTCTGAGTTAGTCCTGGCCAGGCTGGCTCCATTCACTCTGTCCACGAGAAGCCCCATTTAACAAGCCTCCTGGAACATGGAGGACCCACGGTCTCTGTCAATTCACCTTGTAACTGGTCCAGAGAAGTTCCCAAGCCAAACAGGACTGAAGCTAACTCAGTGCAGAATCATTGGGATGTCTCTGTTCTGCTCCCCTTTCCCTTTCTTCTAGGAAAGAGCTGCGGAGACACACAGTGTGGAGGCATTTGGGACCAGATGGGGCTATTATTTGAAGCCCCGTACTGTGCTTCACCATTTTCTGGTTCACGTTATTTCTGCACACAGCACTGGTGCAAGTGCTTTGGGGGCAGTTAGAGGCACTCCATCCTCAGCTGCTTTGCAGCTGTGTACAATCTGAGCAGTCCAACAGGAATACTTGAGAATTGTCTTTATTTAATGACTGTCACCATACAGGTCACTGGAAGCATCCATTGAGAAATTGTGCTTTTTTCCTACTGCTGTGTATTTTCCCAAACACTTTTCCAYGGTTTGTACAGTATATTCTAGTGCTGAATGCTAAACAAAAAGGCAGCATGGATCATTTCCACTAAGGGCTCTTTTTTTTTTGCAAAAGCAGTTAAACTCGCACATCCATGGCAGCTCCTGCTCCCTGTGAATATTGCTCACAGTGCCAGAACAGCGCAGAGGTGCCTTGCATGTGCAGTTATGGATCTGCGGAGGATCCATAAGAGGAGGAGAGTGGGGATGAGTGAAAAAGGGGGAAAAGTACCATCTGTATGGTGCATGGTAACATTGTGCTCTTAATACCGAGCAGGGAGGGAAAGGGGTTTGCACAGAAAAGGAGTGTGCCTAATTTAAAGCCCAGCAAAGACACCAGGAATCCATCCCGGCAAGGTAGAAAACTGTCAACAAGACAAGTTCATAACCCTGGAGCGGAAGAAAGAGCCCATTAGTTCTCTCTGAAACTGATGAGGCCATAGCTGACCCAAGGGTATCCTTGAGAAATCAATAGTACTTTGGTAGACTTTTCTACAGCACTGTACACCCGCCTGGCCCAAAAGGACTCCAGAATTTTTCATCAGTTTTTCCTCCATAGCTCATGCACACAYGTCTGAGTGGCAAAGGTCAGACATAAATATTACAGATGAGGAAATAAAAAGATCTATAACTGAGATTAGGAAGCAGGATTCCTGAGGGAGACAGGGTTTGCAAGAGATCTCTACAAGATGCCTGCAGCGCAGCAGCCTCTCGGCTCCCGCACCGTGCAGAGATGCGTGATGCCGTGCTGGCGTGGGTCCTGGGGAGACTCAGGGCACTCCCGTGCTGTGGGCTGCAGCCACCCCCAGTGGGGTCTAGGGTAGTTCTGCCTTTTATAGAATCATAGAATCATTTATCTTGGAAAAGACTTTTAAGATCATTGAGTCCAACTGTTAATCTAACACAGGAGCAGAGGGCTGACTATCTTCCCAGCTGTATTCATGTCACTATCCCTCACCCCTCCACAGCCCCTGCAAAGGGGGATATGGGGCATGGAGACATCAGGCACGTGTGTCCTACTCTACACAAACAAATTCAGGTTGATCCTGACAACCAGCAAGGCCCTCTACAGTTTAGATGTGCATTGTAATGCCAGAAAAAGGACTTAGGGATGTAAGGAGAGGACCTATCAGTGGTCCAGAGCCGAGGATTTCACAGCAGCCAAACCCTTGGTGAGGGGCACCTTAGCCCAGGGTTAGCAGACAGGGATGCTGCTCAGCTCAGGCATTGAGCCCAACAGCTCTTGCTATAGACTGCACGATATAACCGTGAGGACCACTAAGAGTTAATGCCCAAGGACCACAAAGCAGGTGGGACTCACACAGAGCATGACCTGCCCCTAGTCTGGTGGTGCATTAACCCTATCCACACCCAGGCTCCCAGTGCACCCCTGAAAGGAGCAGCCACCAGTGTTGCTGCCTCTAGTTAATCACACCGTGGATCAATTAGGAATCATGAAAAGCTGATGGCTCTGCAAGGGCTCTGAACCTCTCTGTTTAATGTTTTACTCTTGTAATTTATGTACAGGAGCCCTGAGCAAATAACCATCTTTAATGACCACATCATCATCATGAAGTCATTAAAAGGGGATGGGACGCAGGGGGATCTCAGATATGAATAACAAAGGGATCTACAATATGTGTTCTTTCATTACCGTGATTAGCGGGTGCCAAGGCCGGTGTTGCCCACCACTTCCTGGGCGTCTCCAGGGCGTTCAGCCTGCAAAGCGCTGAAGGGTCCTTGGTCTGCATATTGACGTGTCCTATCACAGCCAGGCTGCTGACATCCTTTGGGGCATGTTGGTCTCGTAGGGTGACAGATGAGAAGGCAGAAATACAGGCTCAAATGGCAAGCCAGCACATGGCCTTAAAACTGAATGATCATTTTGGAATTAATTGATGTAATGGTCCTATCAAAGTGCCATTATTTAATAGTCTGGGATTGATTGCTCCTGTTTCCTATTATTCCATCCCCTACCCTGCCAGGAACAAAAGCAGTCAATGGCTTTTAAACCAGTAGAAAATGCCACTTTTTGTCCTCTTTCCTGGGAGTGCTGCAGGGACAGGAAGAGTGGCTCTGGACTGCAGCAGCACCTGTGTGACAAATACCCTTAATCTCTTCTGTCAACGTCATGAAGGTGGGGATGAGGTCCAAAGATAGCCACGTACATGACAGCCTGTCTGGAAGCACAAGCTGCTCCAGCCCAGCCTATGATAGAGTACAACTTAGAGGGACCAATAAATAATTGACTAAGGTAGTGATTAATAGAAGTGGCGCGGCGCACAGAAACCTTKTGCAGAGCTGGATCCCAAGGTCCCTGCGGGGATGAAAAAACACCACATCCCCGGTAAGTTCATAAACTCCTGGAGCCAGGAGACAGTCAGCGGGAGCTGGGGAGGCTTCATCTGCCCCACAGATCACATACATGCCCTGCTGTCACCTGCGTCTGAAAATGTTGCATTAGTTTAACTTTGTTTTTAGGCGCAAGTCAAGCCTGCAGAGGATCCTGCTGGTTTAGTGTAAAATTAACTAGTGTGTCTTTAGCCCATGCCTGTTACCATATCCTGTTATTAAATTATGGGCATTTATCCTGGGACTGGCATAATTTTAGCTGTTGTGGGTTACATTGCTGTTCATAGCAGCATACCTTTCACGTGCACATCAGGCTTTATATAGACCAAGGTCCTGGCCCCTGTTAATGTGCATTCTCTGGGTGGGCACAAAACTAGACCTAAGCATGATGTGGATGAAACCTGCCCAAGGCAATGCTGAAGAAATGTGCTGTCTCAGCAGCAGGGAGCTCAGGACCATGAGGGAAAGGGGGTTTGCTCAGTCTGTATCCCATGGGAGATGGAGAGCTTGGTCCTAGGTACAGTCACATTCCCAGTTTGGAGCTGAGAGGCAGATAAAGCAATGAGATGAGACACCCAGGAGAATATAGTATTGATCGGGTCACAGCTTTCACTTGGACCATGTCTCCTCTTCCTTGAATGTATTGCACTTGTGCATTTRCAAGGCACGGGGAGCCAAGGGTGAGCCCTGCTGAGACACACTGCCAATTCATCTGGAGGCTGCTCTGATGTCCTCAGGCTGTGACCTCCGGGTGTTCCAGATGCTGCTGGGGAGCTGCCTGAGAGCAGCATGTCTCTGCCACCGAGGACTGCACATAGCTCAGAGCTGGGTGTTGCTTTGTGCAGGCTGGGGCTCTCTTGCAAGCTTGAGCTTTGCAAGAAGCCCTTTCACAGAGGTGACCTCAGTCAGATTGCTAAGGGCAGATATAAAAGAGGAGTAGGGGAGGACTCAAAACAACGAGGGCACAAAAGGAAATACAACTAGTGAGCGACATAAAGACTAATGAGGAAACTTTCTATAATGAAATAAATAATGGGAAAAAGACAAAAGAGACTCTTCCTTGGCCCACTGCTACCCCAAGGGGATGAAGAAATCTTGACTGATGATGCCCCAGGCAAAGGAATTTATCCTGCTGTTGTTTCAGTCTTCACTAAAAGAGTTGATGACAATGACACAGTTAACACAAACGGCTCCGGTGACAAAAGGGCAGGAATTTACTCTGCAATGGAGGAATAACGGGTGAGAGAGCACTTAGGTACATTAGAGGGTCTCAAATTGCCTGGGTCTGCGAGCATTCACTGTACGGTGCTTAAAGGAGTCTGAATCAATGTCAGAGCAGTTGGTTTTTATCTTTGAAAGTGTGTGGAGAATGGATAAAATTTTGGAGGTCTGGAAAAATAAATGCAAAGCCCACCTTTAAAAAAGAAAGGGTGAAATGGGGATCTATCGACCAGCCAGCTGCCTGAAATACCTGGAAAAGAAAGGGAACATATTATCAGGCAAACCACTTGTGAGCACCTGGGAGATAACGAGCCAGGAAATTACAGCCAAGTTTGATTTGTCAAGAACAAATCACATAAAATCAACTTAATATCCTTTCATGGCAGCAAAACAGGCCTTATGCTCAGGTGAGCAGTGATGGATGTCATGTATCGTGATTTCAATGAAGAGGAAAAATCAGCTGCCCAGAGACACGGTAGGGAACACCCAGCACTGCGGGAAACCATCCGATGGCCACAGGCGGTTGGGAGCTCAGCAGAGAGGAGTCCACAATGTCACGTTGTGGTGGGGAAAGACAGGCACCATTCTGGGTGTGGGACACGAGCATGGTCTCCAACACTGGTGACTGCTCCACTCAGCATRTCTGAGGCTTTGCCTGGAAAGCTGACTCTTGATGTGGCTGCTTCAGTTCAAGAAGGAGGTGGATGAGTTTGGAGGTGCAGAAGTGGGAGCGATCATCTGTCTAGAAAACATGATCTTTGAAGAAAATCTGAAGAAAATCTGAAAGTAAAGAGGTGACTGAAGGGAGACATGATGCCAGTTGTAATTGTAATAAAGGTAGCTGCAGAGGTGAAAAAGTATCTTGTCATTTATGTTTAGAAAAAGAAAGAAAGGGGTGGAGTTGTGGCAATGGATGTCTTTAGGGTAGGTATTAGGGAAAACTTTCTATGATGAAAGAGAGTGGAGCTTTTTGCTATAGGAAGTGATGAGATTTTTTTCACTGGACCTTTTGTTGCAAGGGTTTGAGCTGACCATGATGGGGTTATCTTGGCTTGTGGCAGAGGAGGAGCTAAATACCACTAGGCAGTTCCTTCCAGCCTTGTGATTTCCCCCTAATTCTGTGATTCCCGTCGCACCACTGAAGCAGCACAGGAGGATCTGCCTCTGCCACAGATTATAGTTAAGCACAGTAAAACCTGTAGGCTCATGTTTCTAAGACCACAGGCTGCTCATGAGGATCTGGGAATCATTCAGAAGTCTGCAAATGGTATTTTCTTCTGCACCACCCTTCTGGGTGCTTAACTTCTAGATTTTGTCCCTTTTGATTTCTTGCTCAGAAATGTCCCTGTTTGGCATGTTACCTGCTGGCGGGTCCAGGGCTCTGCTTGGGGTCCAACACCAGCTTTGCAACCTGCCTCAGGTCTGTGCCCAGGTAGACATGTTTCAGCTAGCATAACCTTGATTTTTAGTAAATTGTTCTATAGAATGAGAGAWTAAAAAAAATCTATTTGAAAACTCCAATACTTACAAATTTGCATAAAGAAATAAATCAGCTTTGTTTAGCTGTTTTGCTGGATTCAATATAAGTTCATTGGAGGATGAAGGTGATCACTTGGTCTGTACAAACAGTTCTGTACATGGGAATCGTGTCGGGCATAGCCACAGATGCATATGTGAATGCCGCAGGCGTGTACTGTGCCTGTCTCGTATCTGTGCAATAAATCCTGGGCATCTTCTCTCCTGCTGCCCATCCTTGCTTGTGCATACTTGTTGATACTTGGCTCATGGACCAGAGTCCATGGGAACAGCCAAATTACTTCAAGTTAATGGAGTTGTTTCTGCGGCATGACTATGATMGCTTTTCTCTTAAAGCACCAAAACAGAAAGCAAGAATAGCAAGGGGAATCAGATCAGTGATACAGGAGTGTGCATGAGTGCATGGAAATGGATGAGTCACTAGGTCTAACTTGCTGCTGTGTGACACCATTGTGATGCTSTTCCAACTCCAAAGATGTCAGCAGCGTGAAGTCAAACTAACGCAACGCTGAACTCGGATGTCCTCTACCGCGGGAYAGAAGAGGGAAAGGGAACGAGTGGGACGAATGTGCAATAAACAGCACTCGGTCCAGTGCCGCCTCATACGACTGTAAATAGCAAAGTGATTATGAAGCACGCAAATCAAATAGTGCAGATCAAATGTCACTGGAGACACTTCCTGTGAATGAAATTGGTGTCGAATTGGCTCGGCTTTGTCTTTCTGTGAGTCAGAGAAGTGATGCAGGGGTATGTGAGGTCCCAGTGTGTCCCCCCAGAGCTGCAGATGCTGGTATYGAAGGCACTAGCTGCTCTGGGGTTTGGTAAAAGAAATCCAGAGTGGGTAGGTTGGGGTGAAAATGAAATTATGATTTTGCTATGTGTGTTCATCAGACTATGTATACATTCCCTGAAAATACTGCAGTCTCTTTAGTTGAAAAGATCTGGCACCTCGCAGGCGCAAACATGGTCCCAGCTCACTTTCTAAAAAGCTACAGAAATGGAACAGGAGGRTGATGCCTCTTCCTACCCAGAGAGAGAAAGGCAGTGGTGTGCCCAAGGCAGTCCCTGTCCTCGCTCATTCCCTCTTTAATGCCCTGTACATTGGGCTGCACAACTCTGCCTTCTGTTCCTGCCCTTCTTTATGCTTATATTGCCTATTTATGCTCCAGTGAAATGAACGCGTAGTCAGGCTGAGCATCAGCAAGAGGGTAGAATCCAGACCTCATTTTTTGAGGCAAGGYTCTGATTTGTTCTTTACCCTGTGTTGTAATTTACTTTAGTAGCTAGAAGGTTAATTGTGTGCTACACAGAGCTTTGAGCTCTCTGATTGAAGGTGCTGTTGAGAGCTAAGTGTTGCTGTAGCTCTGATTTAGTCCTGCTTACCAGGGTGATAAATTATGGGGAGATATGAGAGAAGACTTGAAGTTTGCAGGCTGGTGAACTTGTGCTTGCTCTGCAGCAGAGAAAGTTCAGTGCTTCCCTAGTGCTGTACCTCCCACGTTGTGTCAGYGTTTCTCTGCAACTCTGCTTGTAATCCTCTGTTTTTTGTACTGTGACTGTACATCTCATTCCTTTCGATTCGATCCCCAGATTTTACCAGTGTCGGTGATAGTAGCTCTGTAATGGGCAGGCTACTTCAGAAATGAATAGGTGATAAAATGCCACCACCACAGAGCTGTCTGCCTAGGAGGACATGATCATCTGGTTGAGGTTGGCAGGTACCTCTGGAGGTCATCTTGTCCAACCCTCCTTCTCGGGTAGGGCCACCTAGAGCCAATTGCCCRGGACTGTGATAAAGAGGAGAGAGATGCTTGACTGGCATGATGACCATTRKCTCAGGCTCTCCAGTCCACTGGAMCAAAACCAAGGCCCAGGACACCACYAACAGAAGGGATTCAGCCAGCAAGAGTCCCTCTCCTAGTTGTTAGTTTATTCTGGGCAGAAGAGTCTCAAGACAGAAGGACTACCTGAGCTGAAAAGTTGGGATCCTGTCCAAGTAAACAGAGCAAAGAGCAGCAGGCTTCTTGCATCCATTCTCTTCTGACACTGGAGCACATCCAGAAGATGGACTTCAGCCTGATGGTTGCCCACAGATTCATTTCTTACAATGCCAAATAAARGGCAGGAGACCATTGGTCTCGCTGCTATCCAGGGTTTTTTTAATGACCACGCAGGAGGCAAATGTCAGACTGCTGCTAATGAGCACAAATCACCTGGGGGACACTGTGACACTGTGAACTTGCCCCCAAACCAAGACCCCTCCTCAGCTGGAGTCCTCAGTTTTCAGATGCCTTCTCTCCTCTCCCCGCCATTCTCATTCAGCCTTTATGCTTGTCATAGATGTTCATGGCTATTGTGCGGTGGATGGTGTCAGGGGCTGTCTGAGACTGTGAGACCCTGAGTCAAGCCTGTGTCATGAGAGAGAGATGAAAACCAGCTTCACACCATCCCCACCGAGGGCTGCAGCCGAGTCTAACCTCCCCTTCCTAAGGAACACCGCTCTGGGGCATGGGAAGGACTCCTGTGGATGACCTGCCTGAGTAACACAGGATCAGGAGAAGGGACCAGGATGGCTTAGCATGATTGAGAGGGACAGAATAAGGCAGCAGTTGGTGTGGGGAGGTGTTAAAAAGCAGCAGACAGTGGGATCAGCCCTGGGGAGTTCCCTTTCAAGGGTCTGCAGCACTGGACYTCCACTGCCTACCTGTTTGTAGCCACGATGAGGGTGAACAGGGGTGTCTCAGTGGGGCCAGGAAGGTGATGGGGTCTTGTGCATGGYATTGGAGCTCCTAGGCAGTGGGATGGCTTTTTTGCTGGCATTTGGGTCATTGCTGCAGGGGATGCACTGGAAGGAGGGAGCTGGGCTGGGCTGAGGCATTGCCGTGGTTGCAGCGGGCTCCAAGGGTCCCTCTCGTTGTGATCCCTGCCCTGACAAATTGGGTATCGAGGACAGCAGCCTGATCAAAACGGGGGTTTTGTGTTACTGCGCTGTTGATGTTCCATGTCACRTGAGCTGGAAACAAGGTTGTGGTGCTGCGATTGCAGCCAGAGCCTCTGGGCGCAGTCTGGGCCATCCAATATTGGTTTTCCATCTTCATTTTGTGCTGGCCCTGTACAACTCAGTTCTGCGCTCGCCATGGAGAGGATAACACCATCCTCTCCAAAACGCAATTATAGGCCTGCTGTGAGTTAGAGAGCGGGATGGCTGCAGCAGTGGCCGGTGTGAACCCAGTGACCGTGGGGCTGCGTGGCTCTGCCAGCATCCTCGCACGGCCCCTGCCCTATCTCCCTCSGTGCCTGCCGGTGGCTGATGCCTGATGCTTCACTGTCCCCCCTCTGCCCCCTCTCCTCACATCAGGCCGAAGAGGAACCCCCCGAGTCCTTCCCTGTCCATGAAGCAGGGAAGGGGAGATGCAGAGCCAGGCCAGGAGCAGGAGGCACTCAGTAACTCTGCCCGAGGCAACTCTCAAACCCAGTCTTCTGTCCTTTAATGACAGTTCAGAGGTATTTCTGTAGCTCAGGAGGGGTGAGGGATCCTGGTCTGCTGCAGTCAGCTTAGAGCCAAAATTAAGTGGAAAAATTGGAGGGCTGTAGTTAAAAGTAACTCCTCTGATTTAAACAAAGAGCACAGAGATGAGGCTGGTGAGAGAAAGGGAGCAGTAACATGAAGCCGGTCGAAACCCATGTTYTGGGGCAAATCCTCACATCTGTGCCCCAGTGRTGCTGAGAGRATCATGTCTGAGGCCCATGGGCCTCCTCTGAAGGACCATACCWGGACCCAGGGTCAGTAGCTCCCCAAAGGTACCTGCTTTGTAGCCCCTCGGCTGTGGGGGAGCAGGGATCCCTCCTCCATCCCTGCCAGGCGGGAGGGCACGGAGGCCGCGTGCGACTTCCCTCCTGCCCACTGCTCCGCGGGGAGCAGCTGCCCCTCTCTAAAACCAGCACAGCTAAGTTAGAAGAATTGCTCCTCTTCCTGCACTTTGCTAGAAAGTCACTCTCCTGGTTTGCCAGCCTTATCTGTTCGCCAGACAGCAGAGCTGGCAGAGGGGGGTYTGACTCTCCAAGCACAGAGCACCGAGGGCACATCGCGGCTGAGGGCAGGACACCGCAGTGGGCTCTGATCCCTGCTGCACCCTCAGCTTGTCATGTCAYCTTGTAGAAACTGTCTCCCCTTGCTCTGCACAGAATGCCAGTGATTTCAGAGATCTCTGCAAAGCCACCTGCGCTCCCCTCATTACACAGGCATTATAAATAACAGCAACAGCAAAATTCCTGCAACGTTCCTTGTAGGCTCTTGGCATCACTGGGGAAAGGCTCAAAACCTTTTGTCAAGACGCAGCTAAGCCTGGGGAGGAGGAGTGAGGCCAGGCAGCTGAGTGACCYAGGGACAGCAAGGTCCTCCCCAAGTGTAACATGGATCTCATTTACTCTCTGACTTTCCCAGGAACAGTGTCGAGGAGCATCTGTGCTCCTCTCTCCCTCCCTTTGCATCTGAAAAGAATCCAGCATCTTTTTAAGCCCTGCTTAGCACCTAGAGAAACCATCTGGATACACAAAAGACACTTATAAAAGCCTTCCTCTTTAGTACAGAGCAGAACTATGTAGGAAAAATGTGCTCTGAATTGGTTAAAGACATATAGAAAAGCCCTTTAACAGCTAGCACTTTCTGTGGAAAGCCCGAGAGAAAAATCACCACCACATGCCTTCCTGAGAAAGGTATTTTTTATTTAAGATACAAAGCATTATTGTGTTTGTGTGCTGCCCTTCATCTGCATTACTCCACTTAAAATCCCATTTAAGAAATATGAAATAATTCTGTTTTCTTTAAAGATATATAAGCCCTGTTCCCAGAGGGATAAAAGAGCAATATAAAAAAAGGGACAGCTTTAGTAAAACAGCACTGCCAGGGGGCATAATAAATACATAAATTACTCACAACCAGCAAGGCATACTCACAAACTGCAGAACAAGCTGCTGGAGTACAAAGAAATATATTTRCACGCTAAAGGAAACCTGCACAGTAATGCAGTGCCCTGCTGCCTGGAGCTGCAGCCCCACCACTGGTCATTGGCAACCGTCTCTAGAAGAAGGAGGAGTCAGCAGTGTCTATACTTCCAGGCTAGTGCTTACCTGTGGGACTCTAATCCCCATACATTCAGACCTGTGGCCCGAAAGAAGCTGTAATGCTTCTGGAGCACAACATCTGGAAGGCAACGAGCTCCCATCCGAACAGGAGGTCTCGCACTGTTCACCACCCTCCAGGACATGAGCAGAGAGGGTGAGCCAGCAGCACCCCAGGTCCATCCAGGTCCCCAGGTTTTGTAGAGCAGCGGGTGCTCACRGAAGCCTCAGGAAGCCCAAGTGCCTCATACGGTTCACCTAGCTGTGTGCTGCTAGACTTGAGGACCACAGGCTGTGAAGAGCCAAACGTCAGCATTTGGCCCTTTTTGTTGTGTCTCCCTCTCTTCCTGCCATTCTTTTACACTTGTCGGTTCCTTTTCCTTTTCCCATCACTCCTCCTGCTCATTATTGTGGTCCTTCTCTGCGTTAGACATCTCAGTCCTTATCCTCGAGCTGCTCACAGAGAGCCAGTGGAGATGCTGTTCTTGCTGGTCAGACTGTGCCAGCACTGGGGCAGGGAAGGAGGGAAGGTAAGAGGTTTGCTGCTYACAGGTTTTCCCACAGTCAGCACCAGGAGGTGGCAGGAGCTGGGAAGCTGATGAATACATGTCCACTAGCTATTTAAGTGTCTCACTCAGGGGCAGGGAGCAGAGCCTGTTGAAGTTCAGATGATGGGACTAACCAGCAGCTCCTCAAATGCATTCACACAKGGAGGACCTGCCCTCCCTGCCCTCCCTCTTAGCTGGTGAGTCACCATGCTGCCACTCACAGCCCACGGGCCACCTAGACTTGGGGTTAGACTTTGCRTAGTGACAATGATCTTGGCAAAATCTTCGAGCCTTGGGGCAAGATCACCAACCAACCTTCCTCAGCAACATGTCTAGAAAAGCTGGCTTCATTATAARTATCTGGCTCTGGTGAGTATCTTGCTCTGTTTATTCTAGTTTCAAATCAGGAGGAGGTGGGAAGGAAAAGGAAGGAGCTGTGGAGGACTCTTTAGGGTCCCATAATCCCCCAGATTCCTTGTCTTCTATTGCACATATAACTAGTAACAGAGTTGACTTACGTACATACGTCATTTATTTCAGCCTAATAATTCTTACATATTCTAACCTTCTAACTTTGCACAAATGGTTGTAATAAAAATTATTCTGTATGTAGGAGGCTGGGGTCCACTAGCTACTAGACTTCTAGAAATTTGTATTGGAAAGGTCTCTGGATGTGGTGAGAAGAGTTTGGCTCCATCATCTCTGTAACTCTCCTTCAAGTAGTTGTATACAGCTATTAGATCACATCTGCACCTCCTCTTCATTAGTTGAAACTATACCAGCTCCTCAGTGTCTCTTTGTAGGACATGTGCTCCAAGCCCTGGGCCACCTTGTTAGGTCTCCAGTGGATCCCTTACAGTTTCTCAACACCTCTCTTGAACTGGGGGAGCTCAAAACTGGACATAGTATTGGAGGTGTGCTTTCCCCCATGCCGAGTAAAGGGTCATAACGCTTTCCCTCAGCATTCCGGCCACTGTCCTCCCAAACATAGCCCAGGGTACAGTTTATTTTAACTGAAATAAAAAACACACTGTTGGTTCATACTCACTCTGATATGCGTTATAACCCCCAAGTCTTTTTCAGCAGGACCAGTGTATCAGCGAGCAAGCAGTGCATAATGTGGTCCAGCTTCCCAGCAGTCTAAATCCAATGAAACTGAGCTAAGGTTTCTCATTAGAGATACTGAATTGGTCCCTTATATACTGAATTATGCATTCATAATGGCTATTTTCATCCATCATGGGTTGTTATGCTCTTTGCAATTGGTTAATGATTTTATCCATACGCTGAACACGCACTAACGTTGTAGTTATTGTCAGCGCAGTTCATCCCACATACTTTTAGAAGCTACATTTAGATATTTTCTGTCCTGCATATCTTTCACCATGCAATACCTCAGGTGTCTTTTGTATCTCTTCCTTGTCCTTTGAAGGATTAACATCATCRCTCCTGCTGATTATTACCTGTGTGCTTATCAGCTGAACTCCTGAGTTGCCCATTAATTCAGTTGCAGTTAAAATAATCAGGCATTTTTTTTTAGGCATATACAGCATTTCTTTAGCTTGCTCTATTTACTGCTGGAAGTATTGGCTTCTTTGGACTTGTCTCACACATTTGCAGAAAGGGACTGGAGATAGGCTATACCCCTATATTGCACTAATTATGAAAAAAACACAGAGATAGGGCCTAAGGAATACCCACATGGGTCAGCAGTGTTAGGAAAAACACTATGGAGACAACAGAGCAGATGTGGGACACTGATGTCTCTGAAGTGCCTACAGAGAATCAAGAGGAAGGATATACAATGCACTAGGGGACAAGATCATCGCGGCTGGCAGCCTCCACTCTGTTTTCCTTTGCTCCAGCAGTCATCCTGGATTCGCCTATCCACTTCAGGCAGGTTTATTTATCTCAGATAGGTACCACAGCCGCCTCTATCCAGTGTCTGACAAGGGAGAGTACTGTGGCAGTAGCAAAGTTGGCCGTCAAGCTGGAAAACTGACTCCCCACCTTAGGTGGCTTCGGGGCTTTCTCTGTCTTTGGTTCCTTGTCACCTCGTGCCTGTTCTTTCTCTTGCATCTTTATTTATGGCTAAGCACCCRGTCTCCTCATGTGCGGTGGTGTAGCGTCCATTGTAATGGGACCTCAGCTGCTCTTGCAGCATTGCCAGCATCGCGGCACCCCTGGGAGTGAGGAGAGAGCTGGGCTTTCTCCTGCATTCATGACACCCCACACCGGGAGAAAGGTAACAGCAAGAAGAGTATCTCCTTCCACCTCCAACAGACAGAGCTCGGCAGGACGGCACACATAGGCTGGCTGAGGAAGTCACAAGGGTGGAAAAGGCTTGGGGAATTGGAGAGTTAGTACCTGCAAGAGGGAGATGTGCAGAACTCTTCTCAGCTGCTTTCTGCTCTCTATGTTCTCCCCAGTGAAGTTCAGGATATCCTCTTAGCCTGTTTGTTGGAGCTTGTTCTGACATTTTCAAAGCAGCATTTTGGTTGGATTACTATATTATATCCTTAATGCAGCAAGGACAAATTGAAGAGTCAGCAACTTCAAATGTTATCTTTCAGAGAGCATGMTTTATTATTATAAATTCCTAACTGCCTTCATTCATTTTTCTTTGCTATCATTTCAATTGTTCCCTTCTCTTTCCATCCCTATATTTAAGGTGTTTTCTTTTTAGCAGATCCACCTTTCCGGGCTTTTGCACTCTACTGCATCTGTAGCTGTGCATCATCACATAGCTAGTCTGGTCTGTGGATGACCAAGACAGACAAGATCTTGCATACAACAGCAGCAGCAGACAGAATGYCCTCCATAAAAGCTCCACAGAAAGGGAAGAACTTGAGGTTCAAAGGTCTGATGGACCAGTCTTGGGTCGTATGTCAACTGCTGAACCTGATCAATTCTTCTTTCAGAACTTGTCTTGGTGTTGCTGTGATAGTCTCCAAGTATTGTTTTGTAAACTGTGCRAAGTCTTACTTTGAAGGTAATTGGGGGTTATTTATTCTAACAGAAGACTCCAGACAGAGTCTTTAAAAACTGGATGCTGCAAGTGACTCTGTCRGATACCTGAGCTGAGTAAAAATCCATGTTCCTGTACACAGCTTTGCATGGTCCATTTTGATCACCCTCTGCACGGTGCATAGTGCCTTCTTGCCTGGAAATCTCCAGGGTATGTTTTCTCCAGCATTCCCCATGGCATTTCACACACATRAGTGTCTTGACTGAGCCACCCGCTGTAGGAGAAGATCAGGTYTGAGACCATCTAAGGAACCTGAAGATGCACAGGTCCATGGGACCCGATAAGATCCATCCGTGGATCCTGAGGGAACAGGCAGATGAAGTCGCTAAACCACTATCCATCATATCTGAGAAGTCGTGGCAGTCCGGTGAAGTTCCCCCTGACTGCAAAAGGGGAAACATAACCCCCATTTTTAAAAAGGGAAAAAAGGAAGACCCAGGAAGGGAAGAACTACAGGCCAGTCAGTCTCACCTCTGTGCCTGGGAAGATCATGGAACAGATCCTCCTGGAAGCTATGCTAAGGCACATGGAAGACAGGGAGGTGATTCGAGACAGCCAGCATGGCTTCACCGAGGGCAAGTCCTGCCTGACCAACCTAGTGGCCTTCTATGATGGAGTGACTACATCAGTGGATGTGAGAAGAGCTACTGATGTCATCTATCTGGACCTCTGTAAGGCCTTTGACATGGTCCCCCACAACATCCTTCTCTCTGAACTGGAGAGAGATGGATTTGATGRGTGGACTGTCCGGTGGGTGAGGAATTGGTTGGATGGACACATCCAGAGGGTAGCAGTCCACAACTCAATATCCAGTTGGAGATCAGTAATGAGTGGTGTCCCGCAGGGTCCGTACTGGGACCGGTACCGTTTAATATCTTCATCAATGACATAGACAGTGGAATCGAGTGCACCCTCAGCAAGTCTGCAGATGACACCAAGCTGAGTGGTGCGGTTGACACACCTGAGGGACGGGATGCCATCYAGAGGGACCTGGAMAAGCTCAAGAAGTGGGCCTGTGTGAACYTCATGAGGTTCAACAAGGCCAAGTRCARGGTCCTGCACCTGKGTCGGGGCAACCCCCGGTATCAACACAGGCTGGGGGATGAAGGGATTGAGAGCAGCCCTGCCGAGAAGGACTTGGGGGTACTGGTGGATGAAAAGCTGGACATGAGCCAGCAACATGTGCTCACAGCCCAGAAGGCCAACCGTACCCTGGGCTGCATCAAAAGCAGCGTGGCCAGCAGGTCGAGGGAGGGGATTCTGCCCCTCTGCTCTGCTCTGGTGAGTCCCCCCCGCAGTGCTGCGTCCAGCTCTGGGGTCCTCAGCACAAGAAAGACACGGACCTGTTGGAGGTGGTCTAGAGGAAGGCCACRAAGATGATCAGGAGGATGGAGCACCTCTCCTATGAAGAAAGGCTGAGAGAGTTGGGATTATTCAGCCTGGAGAAGGGAAGGCTTTGGGGAGACCTTATTGCGGCCTTTCAGTACTTAAAGGGGACTTGTAAGAAAGATGGGGACAGACTTTTAACAGGGTCTGTTGCAACAGGACAAGGGGGAATGGTTTTAAACTACAAGAGGGTAGATTTAGACTAGCTATAAGGAAGAAATTTTTTACAATGAGTGTGGTGAAACACTGGAGCAGGTTGCCCAGAGAGGTGGTAGATGCCCCATCCCTGGAAACATTCAAGGTCAGGTTGGACGGGGCTCTGAGCACCCTGATCTAGTTGAAGATGTCCCTGCTCATTGCAGGGGGGTTGGACTGGATGACCTTTAAAGGTCCCCTCCAACCCAATCTATTCTATGATTCTATGATTCTATGACTRTTGTGTGGAGGAGCAATTCTGACCTTGAACCTCAGAGCGTACCCCTAAACTTGCAAGGACTGAAACCACAAAGGATCTGTCTGTAGTCTGGGAGGAAGGGGGAAAGTCTTCTGGATTAATTGAATTGTATTGAGGGCTCCCCAGGTGTTTAGATTTAGAAGACAAAGTGAGAGATGTGGGAACAAAACCCAGCTCTCAAGGGACTAGTTGTAACATGCACAAAATCTTTTGGCAYTAAAACCACCTTGGCTAACCCACTCCAGAAACATCATCATGAAGGGACCTCTTCAGTTCCCAGAAGGCAAAGGTTGAGGAGATCTTACCCTTTCAGCAGAACCGCCTCCCTCTGAGTAGGAAAATTTGGGCAGGCTGGGTCATATCTGGTGGCATAAGGTGCCGGCACTGGCCCCAGGGCAGGGCCAGGGACTGTTGTGCGTGGAATAGAACATCCAGGTCACCTCATCTTCTTATGAGATAAGGGGGAAATTGAAATAACATATGAATGGGAGGAAAATGAAAGAGACAAGTTATTTAGAGCATCATTCAGTGCTGCTAAAGGGTAGTTCAATGTCTCCTTTAGTAAGACACAGTTCTCCAAARGGCTTCGTCACTTGCTGAGGCAAGACCCCATGGTGAGCCAGTCATGCAGATTTGAACACAGAGGCTATTGCAATTCAGCTGTTTCTGTCAAGGAAACTTCTGTTCTGATCCATAGTTTTAGAAGATCTGGGGTTTTTTTAGCTTTAGTAAGCAGTTCCTAGAAAGCAAATGAAACGGTCCAATTACTTTTGGCTTCTCCCAGGAGGTCTCTGAGTTAGTAAAGTTAATTAATAAAAGAAGGCAGCAAACAAGTTAACACAAGAGGAATATATTACCRTCCTTAACTCCAACATTACAGCTGCATTTGCTCATCCTGACTCTCCTGACATTGAGGAGAGCAGAGGCAGCAGAGGCTGAAGGAGGGAGACCCAAGTAGTAGAAGGATAAGAAAACTTGAGGTGGGCAGGGCRTAAGCATGAGGCAAGAGGACTTTASTCATCCAAAATATTGAACACTCCCTCCTGTACTTGGCTGGCATGCTGCAAGCTCATGGAGTGGWGTAAATGTTGCATGAGAAAGACAGATACGGTCAGGCTGCTTCCCTGTACTCAGCCATATTCACCAACAACACAGGCTGAAACTCTCCCTGCTGGCTTCTGGGTGGTGTAACTGGAAAATTACATCTTGTCCTTACACCTTCTGTTGCTGCTGCAGTTTTCTGTTGCCTCTGATGGTGCTGAGCCTTTGACCTGTGCTCTCTTCTTGCTCGGTCTCTGCCCAGCCATGTTTGTTCACCCTGCCCTGCCTTCATCTATCATCTCATAACCCRGCTAGGGATGTGCCCATGAAACCCTCTGTCACCAGGAGGCCACTGGCTTTACCCWGTTCCACAATCTCAGCCCCACGAGCTCTGTGAGTTCCTGGTTTTCAGTCACTGCAGCACTAGTGCATCTTTGAGCATTTCCCTCTCCAGCACTCATTTTCTCATCCCATTCTTTAATTCCCTGCAGCTTGGCCTGTTTAGAGTTGTTCTTTAACTACTTCATGAATTAACTCTTCTTCCACTATGTATTATTAAACCCCCATCAGCCACCCCCAGRAGATATTATGAACCCTTCCTATCCCTCCTCCAAAGCCACCTGTTCTGTGACAGTCACAAAACCACTGACCATAGCCAGCCTGCTGCCTGCTAATTAGTGCTCATTTGCATTCTCAAAGCATATGATTTGATGGCAAGTTTTTTGGAGCAGAAACTCTCTATTCATCAGAGAGATACATGGACTCCATAGTGGTAGTCAGGTATTTATGAATCTCCACATAATATTAAATTAATACAATGGTAATTTATCAGCCTGGCATCTCTTAATCTAACAGGATTAAGAGGCAAAGGGAAGAAAATGGATGCTGAGTTTTTTCCGAGGCTAAAGTATTCGCATCTGGTACTGGTGAATCATAAGATACAGCACCATAAAGGTTTCATGGGCTCTTTCACAGCCTGGCTGTGCTATTCTGACAGATTCCTAGCACAGGGTGTTRCAAGCCCTGAACCCTGAGACAGTGTAATTTTCAGGCCCTGAACCTCTGGTTTTACTGCATCAAAGTTGTACAGAACAGAAAGTGTTTCTGCTGGAGCCTGGCACAGGAGGTCTGGCCCTGCATTTTGATACCGGCAGTAGGATGCACTCTGCTAATCAGCTGCAAAGGGCAAGGAGGATTAGAAGAGACCCTGGTGTTGTCTTAGAATAAACAAGCCCCTCAGCTGGATCTGTTTATCAGAGGATGTAGCTTAAACTGAAATGCAAGCAGGAAAGCTATAGAACAAAATGATAAAATGGCAGGAACCCTCCCCAGAATCAGACAGCGTTCGCACACAAGTCCTAAGGGAACTCAAGGACAAAATAGCTGTTATAGGCAACCTCTGGTTTAAAACCACTGTGGATTAGAGAATTTTTTTCAGGTTTTCTGGTTTAACTAACAACGAGTCTGAAAGACYGGAGCCTTCAGGCATTTGTAGGGAAGTGGCCAAAGATAATGTATTGGGAAAGAGTCAGCGCAGCTTTTCTCAGGGGAAGTCAAACCACTRCTGAACACCACCGAAGGAGTCCACAGTCACATCCCAGAGGAGACCTGGTTGATACAATCTACTCATAGTCTGAAGAGCACACAGTAAGGTCCCTCACAAGAGGCTTTTAGAGAAATTACATTGCCWTAGGAAGAAAGGTGAAGGTCCTCATGTAAATGAATATGTGGCGAAAGGAAAGGAAAGGGGTTAGGAGTAAATGGGCAGTGTCACGGTGGAGGGAGGCTGGCAGGGAACTGCCTGGGTTTCTGTGCCGGGTCTGTGCTGCTCAGCTTTCTCATRAACAATCTGGAGAAGAGCACGAGTGCTTAGGGAACGGTTTGCTGCCGAGGCACCGTTGTTCAAGGGACCAAGAAGAAAGAATTATAGAAGCACAATGTAATAAAATGGAAGGTGAAGTTTAATGTAAATAAACATAAAGTCAAGTGCATGGGGGAAAATACTAATTACACATCTCCAGCGGTCGGCTCTGAGTTGGTTACTGTTGTTCAGGAGTGAGATAGTGAGATTATAACAGCTAGTTCCATGAATACATCAGCTYAGTACACAGAAAAGCAAATCAAATTATAGAATTAACAGGACAMGACAGGACAGATAAATAAAAATAAGTATATGATACTGGTAAACCCATGATAAACCACTACCCAAATACTGTATGTAGTTCTGGTCCCTCCCATCTGAAACAGGAGATACAGGACAGCTGAAAAAGGTAGAGAAAAGCACAACACGGTGAACAAGGTCGTGGAAGGATTTCTGTACGAGGAGCAACTGRATAGTTCAGGAGATTTCAGAAAGAAGTAGAGGTGACTATAAGAAATACGAAAAACAGGAAAAAGGCGTGAAGGTGACAGGCTCAGAGATAGACAAGGGGAACACCAGAGATAGACAGCTTGGTAGGGAAGCTCTATTGGAAAGCATCAAGGGAGCTTCTGGACATGCTCAAGAGCACTCTGCTTAGAGACAGGTACAGGGAAGAGGGAGAAAGCAGGTCCCACTGTCACTGCAACCCTCCTGTCCTGGTTCCCCCTGGGACAGAGTTAACTTTTTTCCCAGTAGCTGGAGGGGGTGCTGTGTTTCGGGTTTGGTAATGAAAGGAACGTTGATGGCCCGTTGATGCTTTGGTTGTTGCTGGGTGGTGCTTGCACCGAGGACTTTTCAGCYYCCMT